>JABEVS010000288.1:54302-82330 GCA_018290735.1 Coelastrella sp. MACC-549
GTGCAGCGACGGTCCTCGGGTGACAAGACCAAACCTTATAACTGCCCGGTGGGGTATCACACCGCTCAAGCGACTGAATTACCCGCCCCCCCCTCCCCCATCCCTCCCACACACACATATCTCACACAGCTGTATTGCTGCAACTCCATGGAAGACCTGCCTTCTCAATTCCTAGGCCAGAACCATACATTGCTTGCCGGCATTTCTATCCCGTCAAAAAGCTTGCTGACTGCACTGTGTACTGCCTGACATGCTGCAACAACCTCATGTGCACGCACTGCTGCTGACTCCTCACTCTCACCTGCAGCAGCAACAGCAGCAGCAGCAACAGCAGCAGCAGCAGAAAAGGTGGCTGGCTTAGAAGGTTGTGTGCCTTGAAGGACATGGTTGGGAGGTGAAGGGGGAAGTCTACTGGACAATAGCACCAGGCTACTGCTTTCATTGACCTTGACTGTATATTTCTATGAGAGTACCATCTTTGTCGGTCAAATTCTCCACATGTAACATCCCCCCTCTATATATGATGACTTTAACGCAAGGCTGCAGGGTGTATTCTGCTACAGATGCTGGATGCTGGACCATCTGTACTTGCTGTTGAAGAGCATTAGATGTAAACTCATAGACAACATATTGTCTGTAGTGATGCAACAGTTACAAATGTTCTTGCCCTACCTATAGATGTAATGAATTGTTCCTTTGTGGGCAATGTTAATAGTCCTGCTCGCACAACACCCTTGACAATTGCTGTGTGGAATGGTGCAAGTGCTGCTTCATAGGCGGCACCTGCTGCTTCACGCAGGGTAACATCTGCTGCTGCTGCTGTGGCTACTGCTGCATCTGCTGTTGCATTTGTTGCTTCTGAGGCACCTTGAGGGCCTGCTGCTGTAC
The DNA here is from genome assembly GCA_018290735.1 of Coelastrella sp. MACC-549. Taxonomy (NCBI): domain Eukaryota; kingdom Viridiplantae; phylum Chlorophyta; class Chlorophyceae; order Sphaeropleales; family Scenedesmaceae; genus Coelastrella; species Coelastrella sp. MACC-549. The sequence goes on from JABEVS010000288.1 coordinate 55,191, forward strand.
CTAGAAGACGTTCAAATAAGAGTTTAACGAATAGGATTGCCGCTGTCAGGCGATGAAGGTTGCGGGTGCAGCTGTTCTTGACCTGCAGCAGATGCAGCTCATTGCTCAGTGACAGAATAATAGATATGAAAAATTATCAGCTCAGAGAGACGTGAATGATGCATAAAATCCTGCAGATGCTGAGAACAATGAATTCAGTTGCGGCTGAGGGATCCGACAGTTGGTCAAGTGTTGAGTCAAATGTTGATGCAATGCCACTGCCTGTGCTGCTGTACAAGTGGCTCGACCAGAAGTGGATTGTTTGCTTGCTTGCATATTATATAGATAAGACAATGTTATCATGAAAGCGTGGACTATGTCGGGTGTTGACGAGGCTGCTTACTGTTGCCCTGTTGGCTTTCCTATCAGCTTCGACTATGTTGACCAGGAATGGCTTCTGCTCTACTTGCTGCTTCAGCGTCTCCAGTTTCTGCTGGAACTCCCCACGTGCTACGTGAAAGACTGGTCCTAAGTGATCAAAGAACGGTAAGATGGTGTCGCAGCACTCAACAAATTCCTGCAAGGAGCGGACAGACAGAATCAGAGCAGCTGCTGGCCACAGTAGTGCCAGTACACAGGCTTGGCTGCTGTGCAGACTGCACGTGCAGACTCAAAGCACCACATACGCACCTGAGTGGCTATATGAGGTGCGCTTTTGCTTGTTTGCCGCAAACGACAAGCGAGCACCTCCAGGTACTGCTCCCTGAGAGTCTCGCAAGCTGCCATAACAACGAGCTCTATCAGAATAGATGTCACGTTATCAAAATGCTACAATACGAACGGAAGCCAGTCGTGCACGCTGAGCTACTTTGGTAAACAAACGGGCTGCACAGTGCTGGCTCCCTTGACTATTGCCTTCGGAAGCAGCAAATATGCATTATGACTATGGTCTAAAAACATGCCATCTGCAAACCGGGTTCAGGGTACACGGACATTTAAGTGATCGGCAACCAGGACACCGAATATTACAGCTAGGGCACTGCAGGAGCCTGATGTACTGGTTGCAAGCTATTGTATTATGATGGCGTCGTAGCAACGAATGACTGTAAAAGAGATAGAGCCATGCAACATTGGATCATCTGGAGCTGCACAGGCATGCCAGGCTAGCAGAATCAACTTGTTGTGGTAGTGGATGTAGGTTGCCCCAGAGTCGTTAAAGACTGACATCGGCGCGGCATATGTAGAAGAAATTGAGCCATGCAACAAGTTGAGATGCAATGGCAAATGCACTGACATGCGTGGGGGCGCCACCCGGGTGTGATGCTTGTGCCTGCCTCGGCTGTCCGGCTGTCCACCGAGCTTTCCTTCCACGTCACATCATTACCTGTAAAAAGGAGGATATGTATTGACATTGACAAGGGGCTGCTATTATGGCTGAACGGTGCCAGCATGAGATGGTGGCATAAGGCCAGTCGCACTGGGTAGTATCGATACTATTGCACAATATTACCGCATCAACGAGGTATATGGCATGACTGACTGCATCACCACAGCATACTGGCAACTTTGTTTGAATCTTTGCAGAATCACCATCAAAACTTTGTACTCCAAACACGTGCACACACTCCATCATTGCTGGGCATACCCAGGTTCAACACATCAACACTAATAATAATCAGTACTTTGCAGCCATAGCATTACTGCCATCAACACTGTAGCAACAAGGGCATCGAGAAATGTTCCAGAACAGTTATGCCGGCTTAAAGCACTAGCGATATATGCTGAGCCTGAGCTCCAGCCTCAGCACAGCCTGTGCATGGTGAGGGTTGTGAGCCGACATGCAAGGGGAAAATTAAATAAATAATCAGTAATGAATGAAATAAATTTGAATTTTTTTGATTTTTGATTCTAAAATCAACAGCAGGATGTGGTCACAGTGAGGTACAGGGATAGCATGGGCATAGAGCCTCTGAAGTAGTGGAGACTGTGAGAAAGAGAAACATCTCTTGTGCATTGTGAGAAACATCGCTTATGCATTGTGACAGTGTATGCCAGCAAGTCAGGCTTATACAGTGGCAGGAGGGCACCGCCTTGTGCCCTTGCATAGATGCTTCTGAACAGGTCTCTCCGCATCAGTAGTGTTTTCTCTTCGTGCCGGCGGAAGAAAAGGCACTGCTGCTGCGGAGAGACCTGTTCAGAAGCATCTATGCATAGGGACTTAACACGCTTTAAAACCTGCTGCTGGCCATCCCTGATGTACTAGGACATGGTCCTGATGTTATGGTGCTACTTCTGCACTTGGGTATTGCGGGGTTCCAAACCGCTGTTGTTGCAGCTGCTGGACTGCCAGGCTGATGCCCAAAGATGAAGATGCTGCTCCTGATGTATCCTGCAAGTTGCCATCACACCTTTCGTTCAGGTAAATGCTCTTTGCAAGAGCATAACAAGTTGTTAGTCTACTGTTGCCCAAACCTGCTGCTGCTGGGGCCGCCTGGTGCTGCAGTGATGCAACAAGTGCCACTTGTGGCAGTGCGCATGTCACGACCAATATAGCTGGCTGGGGCTGTGGCTGAACGAAGCAACTGCAGCTGTCATTGGAAAGACCACACTACCACTATTGCGGCAAGGTGTTGCTTTCTGTGTTTCTTTGCCATCAACACGCACAGTGTGCTGGCAGCATGGACCAGGAAAGGAAGAGCCATAATGGTATGGCATGTGCCGCTGATATCAATACTGTTCATTTGAGAATATACTTTATTCATTGATCCATCTGATGCTCCCTACCATAGGGGAAGCTGGTGATGCTGACAATACACTGCTGTGTGCTGGGCAGGACACAAGCAGCTTATGTTGGCAGGGTGCTCTTGCATAGCGGGGCAGAAGCTACTGCTGCTGGTCCGTTGCTGCTGGGCAGAGAGGCTGCTGTTGCTGCAATACTTGCTGATGTACACTACTGTACGATTGCCTGGAGAGTGGATGATGACTGTGCTGACTGCCCAATGACATTGACCTGGCAAACTATGAGTTGGTATTGACCGTAAAGCATGTTGCTGAGCTGTGGCCCCTAACTGTACCAGTACCAGTAGATACTATCTATATGTAGTACACCAGGTACTGGCAGCCAGCAATACAGCAACACACACGTGGCAAGGCGCTGAAACTGCAGAGATGGCAGTGCACAGCACACGTAATACAGCGTAGACGCTTCAACCTTGATCATACCTTGAGCAGATTCAGGCTCCATGGCAGTTGCCCATCCTACAAGCTGCTGTCTGTTCGTCGTGGCAGCCTACGCCATGAGAGGCAGAAATGTGCGCATTAGGGTTGAGACACTCGACCTTTACTAGGCAAACACAACAATGTGTTTTCGCTACCTTGATGATGGCTGCAGCTCGAGAGCTACAAGATGACGCAGCTGATGAGACAAACACCTTTCAGACTTGGCTAAACATGCAGACCTGACTGCAAGGCCGCGATAACAGCAAATTGGCATAATGCCTGCCACATATAACACCAGCAATGCCATTGGTGCGTGTACGATCTTGGTACCAGAGCTATTCAATGTAGGGCTTGCTGTTTGCCAAAAGGCAACGTACCGTGGGAGGCAGCAAGGTCCTTCGGCTTAGGCTGAATAAACCGCAGGCCGATTCAGCATGTGGACCCAGCTAAACAGGCATGGTACCAAGCTGAAGTGAAGCAGCGCGATCTTAGTTCTGGCGCACACCTTATGAGATCGATAATGGTTTGGATTTGGATTACCGTAGGCCTACTCCCTAGGGAGGGACTGGGAGAGCCGAAGCTCCACGGACGCGCCTTACAAATATTGACATCTACGCGGCACATGCATTGATACAGGTAATGCACAAGGAGCTGCTGTTATACTAAGCCTCGAACCGCTCAGCATGGATTGTTGTTGTCCGCTTCTGAAATGGGGCGCGGGGCCGATGGCAGGATTGCTATGGTCAATGGGTAACTCTTATATATATACTAAGCCTTACGACCCCTGGCACCGCACTTATGCTAGTGGCATTGGATAGAATTGCTACTGCCGCAGATTGCGGCAATCTTACCGCATCATTGAGGCACATGGCATGTCTGACACCACGCCTGCCAACAATTCACCCCAACTTGTAACAGATCAATTACACAGGCAGATACCTAGCTACTATATTAGTACAGCAAAACAGTCCAACACAACAACATGATGTGCAAACACGACTTTGAGAAACCGGCAGTCAACCTGTGGCACAGCAGCCATTGAAAGTTTGTGCTGTCAGTGAACTGCTTCTATACTGTGGAAGGAACTGCACCCAAGGGCTTCACCAAGATCAAGTGCTGCACCACCCAGCACAATGACAGTTTCACTGAAACCTTTTTGCAGAAGCGCCATCAAAAATTGGTACACCAAACACGTGCACACATTCCAGCATTGCTGGGCATACCCAGGTTCAGAAAATCAACACAGACTCACCACAAGATCACACACAGCAATGTAACACGACAACAGCTGCTAGGACAGCACAACATGCATTACAGATAAGCCCCACCATAGAGACCGCAATGGCATAGGAAATGCAAAGTTGTTGGGCATATGCCACAACGCATGTAGTAGGCCCCATAGGACTCCATGGCATGAGCCACCACCACTTACAGCTACGCGCTGCAATGACCCAGCGCGCTTGCTCAATGCCGTGCTGAGGATGACAAACCGTGAACACTCTGGCAGTCTGCAAGGTGGTTGACAAGTCCATGCTGCAGGCCCCAGGCTCTAGGCCTAGCACCACTGCATTCAGTAACCTTAGGTGGCACCAAAGACCTGCACCACAATTGATCTATACATGGCGTACACCAGATGCAAAGCTAGTGCCACACATGGTATGCATGCAGATTCAAAACTTGAGCCTTGGAGCTGCAGGTTGAAAACTGATCATGCAAGAAACTTACGGTCAACATACAAGAGGAAAAGGGCCAGCCTCCAGCAGGATATGCCTCGGGTCTCATAAGGCTGACTTCAATGGATGCAACAGGGCAATAACCACCAGATACACACAAAACAGCGCAGCAACCACAATAGCTGGGCTGTGCGAAGAAATGATGATTGGGCCGAGTCTGGATACACCGTGCAACCACAGCATACAGGATTGACTCGCTGAGAGTCCAGGTGAACAACAGTCGCCCTCACATGCGCTATTGCTTGCAAATGTAAAGACCACAGCATGCATAGAATCCAAACCTACCACCACATTGCACTGAGCACTTCTTGCATGCACCACCCACTGCTTCGCAAGACGCTAGCAGCCACCTAACATCTGAAGTTCGCAAAGTTGTAGAGATGACTGACACAGCCCCTAAAATGCATGCACATGTAGACTGAAGCACAGCAGCAATACAGCAAAACGATGGTTTGTCGCAAGATGTAGGCATTCTAACACAGCTTCCACAACACAGAAACCCACCCACAGACAACACTGTCTACTCACATCCACGACCTACTAACAGTCAAAATCCAAATTTTAGCTGACTTGTGATCTGGCAGCAGAACACAAGTGTCCATACATCCCACACTCCAAGCTGCATCTGCTGCAGACAATGGCACGCTTGGTCGCATAACAGGAGCCCCTGAAGCAAGGAGGCACGGAGGGCTGTCATCAGATGACAGCGGCAACCCGCTGTACGAAGGTAAACACAGCATGTGCTGTGCTGACAATGTGCTACTGCTCAGGATGCGCACCAGCATCAACAACGGCAACACAGCAGAGCGCCACACAACGTATCTTCTGCTCAGGGTGCATCACGACACTGCTAAGTGCTGCAGCATAGAAATAAACAAACAGACAAACAGAGAAAGTTGGCATTAAAGACACCACCTCCAGCATAGATAACAGCGTGCCAGCATGCAAAAGTATGTGATCAGTGGTGTCCCATCCTTGCCACATTCAAAAAACTATTGACAGAAACATCAGGCCAAGCCCTATTGCAACCTTACACAAGACACATGTTGAGGGATGCAAAAAGAAAAAAAAGGAAAAAGCTCAGTATCCTACAACACTCTATGCAAGAACAGTGTCTGCAGCAGATGCAGATGCGCGAGACATCAACGTCCACAAACCCCAACACAGCCCCACTGATCACTGATGCTGATGCGAAAAACTCCAGGACAAAGCACAATCTAATCACAAACCAAAGTTGCGCATCTGCCGAAACCAAAGTTGCGCATCTGCCGAAACAGGTGCATGCACTTGCACTGGAACATCCCTGCAGCGGCCCTAAAGCGGCCCCAAACAGCCTCACCAGGCACAACACAGGGTGAGGCAATACTCACCAGCATAATAATGTGTAGTAATGGCACAACAGTCCAAATCACTCCAAATATGCAATCCAAAGGCCCCCAGGTCCCAAATACCTGATGGGTTAGACAACCCTGACAGGAAGCATAGATGTGTTGCTTGCACAATGAGAGGAGGACACAAGTTCCGCTGGCTGCTGCAGGCACCTAATACATGGGTGTCATGTCAGGTACCCCACAACAAGGTTAGTGTTTCAGAAGCTGCCATTGCGATCAACAGCAGCTTGGCAACCTGCCGATAAAGGTGCTACAAGGCCCGACATGCAACATGGTAGCAGTGAAGCGGCAAGAAAAGCAAGATCAACAGCAGTATAATCCCTTCACATGCCCTGCATCAATGCATTGTGCTGCACACAGTCCATACACCAAGCAGATCTCAGGGCACATGTCAGATTACAGCGTTATGTACAGCTATAGCACACAGCGCACACACCCGCTGCTAACATGACAGCTTGGAACTACATGCTCCTCAGCGCATGCTGTTCACCCAGACAAGAGCCCTTGCATCGTGCCATAGGCAGTTGTCACACGCCTCCGTGGATAGCAGTGGCAAACCTGACGGCTGTTGCAGGTACCAAAGGAACGACATTCAGGTTGGTGCCAGCGAAGAGCAGTCACAAGAATACACCTGCTTGCAGGAAAGTCCTGCAACCAGCACCTGCTCACTAAGAAGAGACTCACCAGAGGCACACAAGCTATTGAGCAGCACTGGCAACACTATGATCAAACATCAGGCTGGGATACAGCCATCCCATACCACCAGCAAGCAACAGCAGCAAACAGGGGCTGCCCACCATGCATTGCTATGACAAGTGCACTGATTGTTTTGCTGCTGCTCAGTCAAATAGACTGGGCACAGCAGACAGCATAGGCACCAATGCAGGAACCTGCATTAGATATCTCACCCAACTCTCCACAAATGCAAGAGGTGGCATTACTAGACAATAACCAGCCCTCTTTAAGAGATGCCTGTGCCATACTTGCTGGTACTTGTGCCAGTACCGGCAGGCTATGCAAGGCTGTTACCAATGGTTCACTTTGATTGAACACCAAACAGGTAGCCACTGCCAAATCATCCCGGGCATATCACCCAGGACAGTTTCCTGCAGCACCTCAGCAATTGCTGTTGTGCCCTCGTCAGCACACTCAATTGAATGCCACGCTGGAGCTGTTGAGATCGCTTGAAACATGGTGCATGGCTGAAATGCCTTCTGCAGTCCACTCTAATGATAGACAAGTGTACCAGTAGTGTTGGACACAAGTACCAAAGCCATGCATGCAGCAATAACAGCTGAAGAGGCCACGACAGGTGGAAAGGCCGCATTTCTGGAATGCACTTAGGTAGGGCATACCAGTTGGAGTCAAGACGGTACACCGAAAACAAAAAAAAAACCGATCATCTTCTCAAGCATTGCAAACCTGCAGTAGTGTTGTGATGAGACGCCTGACCCTGATATGCTGATGGGTAAAGCAGGGCGGATTGTAAAGCGACTCTTAGCACCTGGAGGGCCATACAAACAGCCTTCATAAATGCTATTACCACAGTCTGCCAGCATAATTGGCATGTACTGCTGGTGCCCCACAATCTCTGCAGGCATACACCGTCATAACAGGCACCCAATGGCAAGGAGACCTTTCTGACCGTTGCTAATGTTGTTGACTAGAGACATGGCCCAGTACTGACAATGCTTCCAGAACCCCTATTATTTTGCAACAGTTTTGCTGCTTGCAACCCTGCGCTGCATGATACTGGCACACCTTTCAACCATGACAAAGCGCCCACACATACAACCCCATAATAGGTGAGACAGACTGCACAACCCAGATAAGGTAACACAGTATTATCAACCAACACTGCATGACAGCAGTGTCCCCAGATGCAGTAAACCCCTGTCCCAAGCACTAATCGACTGTAAAAACGCCATGCAGTGTCATCGCTGCACCCATGCCACCGTCAACGCAACCTGTGCCTATACATGCTTTGTGATCCGACAGCACAACACAGAACAGCACGATAGGGGAGTAACGACAGGTACACAGAGAGCAGTGCCAGCATCCCCAAGCGTGCATAAATCAACAAACTCAGGTGCACTGCACCCACACGGTCGACGGCAGGCTGCTGCTCACATCGTGTGTCGCCATTGCAGCAAACACAAGCTGACAAACTAACAAATAGACCAGCTACTCACAGCTCGCCATGCATTGTTCTACAGCATGCTGCCAAGGCATGCACATGCGCATCACATGCAGCTGCATGTTGAATCTAGAGCCTGTGGACTAGAAGACAAACGCGGTTTCAGGTGTTGTACCCGCACAGAACTGCTGACTAACCCCTGTATAGCCACTGCACAGCAGCGGACCCCCACAAGTGAAAAAAGATTTGTGACATGAGGCAACAGATGCAGACAAAGTGCAGGAAGACCTGCGGCCTGTGGCGCCACACAGCGACGTAGACAGGTACGCCAACAGCAGACTCTTTCAGGGTCCTTTAGCGCTTGTGCTGGCAGCATTATCCACACACTATGGCCCTTCAACCCCCCGTCCAGGGCAGGTGTCCCATTGATGGCCAGCCGCTGGGCAGAAGGGAGCTGGAACAGTAAAATAAAAGTAACAACCACAGGGCCACCACGCTCGGCCGATCGCTGAGGACCAGCTCTCATATCACACGACACTGATCCCTCTTTCAACCACCATCCCCTTCACACGTATGAGTTCGTGCAAGCGCACAGCAAACATGCGCATGCATGCACTTGATTGGGCCATCACACCTCTCCCGGGGGACATTCCACCTTGTGACAAGGCAGCTGTCAGATTCAAATATGAATAGTGACAGCTGCTCAGGCGACAGAGGCGTCAGATGCCCTCAAAACTGCACTGACGGATGTATGGAAGCTGCTTCCCTTGAACAACAGCCAAGGACAACAACAAAGCGCAGTGCATACCCTATGCACTGCCAAAGCGCCATGTATGGCACATGCAGGCAAGCTGTCCCTGTGCCAGCTTGCATGTGAGCCCTGCTACAATCGTGCTAGCATATCTTCTGCAACCGCACACTCACCAAGATGACAGTCAATGCATTGATAACCCTGGGACTACAAAACCAGAAAGTTTTCGGAAAAAGAACCACCAACCCAAAGATCCAACAGAGGCCAGACTGCACCCATTGCGCTCTGCAAGTAGCTAACACTGCTAGCAGTGTCTCAACAGCCTCCCTCTTTACAGCAGCGACCATATATCACTGCTGCAACAATGCACAAATGTAAATGGCTGTCTGGAACAGAGTGGAATCCAATTGGAGCATGCAGCTGGCAGCCATACCCTATGCAGGCTGCCAGAAAAGCCCACAACAGCAGCCAATCACCAAAATCACCATGCACCAGCGACTTGAACTGCATATCTATTCACTGCAAGAAGCCACCTGCCAGAGGCAGTGAGGCCTGCAGAGGCAGCTGTCCTGCCAAGTGGTCAATGCCTGAGAGGCAGCTGCCAGCCAGCATGCTGTGCACACCCATGTGCTGCTACAATAAGTTTGCACTGGGGATGTTCAGCTGAAAATCATGCAAGCTGCCAAGCCTGAAGTTGCCGCCTGTAGATGCAGGAAGCATCTGGCTATCTGGCAATCCTGCAGCAGTGGCAGCATTGATGTTGCTGGTCACTGCAGTGGTGCTCTGCACCGCAGCATCAGCACATGCCGCAGCTGCAGCGCCATCCAGACCCACATTTGCTGCCGCAGCAAATGCAGCCGTCCACATGGCTTGCCTGTGCTGCTGCTGCTGCTGCAGCTGCTGCTGCTGCAAAAGCACAGCCGTCATGACATCCTGCATTTGCTGCTGCTGGCTGGCTGCCTGGTGTGCAGCAGCAGCAAGCGCAAGACTGCTGCTGGTTGAGTTATACTGTCCAGCAAGGTAGCTGAGGTCGCCTGCCAGTCCCAGTTGTGGAGCAGGAAGGCCCAGGGAGGCACTGCCAAAATTAGCCGTGTTCAAATTGGCATCACCAGCTGCTGTTGCCACAGGACTCGGTGACCAGCTGTTTGCCAGGCTAGATCCAGCGGTTGCTGCTGCAGCTGCTGCTGCAAGGTCCAAACTGCCAAAAGTATCGCACAGGGGCCCTAGGCCACTGGTTGAGTGTGCTGATGCGGCCGTGTCTCCTGCAAGATCCATTGGGAGGGATGGCAGCCTGCCAGAGCTGCCCAGCATGCTTCCCAGATCCCAATCCTGCTTACCCAGCCCATGCCCAGACACCCCCAGCATCCCTTGTGACAGCATAGACAACATACTGTTGCTGAGAGACCCCAACCCTCCCAGGGACTGCTGCAGTCCTGAAGCAGCCCTGCCGTTGACAGTGGCCGGGCTGCTGTTGCTGCTGCTGCAGGAGAGGAGACTTGACTTCATAGAAGCCTTCTCAGCCTTGTCTGCGCTTGCTGCAGCCGCAGCGGCCTTGTCTGCAGCAGCGGCTGCCTTGGCCTTGGCAACAGCAGCGGCCTTGACATTGGTGTTGGGTCCACACATGGGCATCTGAGAGGCTGGTTCCATAGTGTCAGTGCTCAGGGTGCTGTCGGAGTCGGACCTCATCAGATTTGAGCAACCTGCAAGAAACAACATCAGGTGTTTATGCCTGGTCATATAGTAAGCACCACGGTAGCTCCTGTTGGAAACCTTTAAAACCATTCTAGTCACCAAGACATTCTGAAGAGAGATGCAAGCAAGCTGAATGCTGGTCTTCTGGAAGAGGCTGAAAGCGCACATGTTCTGACAAAATCTGAGAGTGGTCAGTTTGACAGGGCTTGGAGCAGGAGAGGTACCAACCTGAAGATGTGTCACTGGTTTCATCCAGCACTAGCAGATCCTCCTGGTCTACCTGTCGCAGCTCCTCTGGGCTGTGAGCAAAGAAGCACACCTGTGGCCGGCAGCAAGCAGTGTAAATGAAGCCCATGCACTGAAGACAGTCGCTAGGATTGCCAGGGCACTGCAGGAACCGCTGATGATGATGATACGGAAAAAAACCATCTAAGGATCAATCTGAGAACAAGATAAATCACGCTATGGACGCAGCACAAGAGATGTACAGGCTGGAAGCAGCAGCCGTAACATAAGCAATGCCAGGAGCGCAACAGCAGCATGATCCCCATGATGCAAATAGCAGGCGGCAAACATATACTGCAGTGGCAGCTTGAGCGCACCTGGCGGGTACAGTGTGGTGCGTCCTTGCACGTCTGTGTCTTGTAGCGGCTTGGATGTAGCCAGACCTCAAACACACCATGGGCATAGGGGCAGGCATTGCCACGCTTGCATGTGCCCTTGCGGTAATCAGGACAGGAGACGCCAGTGTATTTGTAGAGCCTTGGGTCTCTCCTCATTGCCTTTTCACCTGCATTTGTCATTGATGTACAGCACATAAGTAAAAGTCAGCCTTGCCTACGGTTGAGGCCAGTAATATGAATGCATCATGATGATGGAGGGTGAATGCTGATGGCATGGCACCAAGGCAGGCAGGAGGTCGCATGCCACATCACAATGCGAGGATGATCTCCGTATACCAGCAGATACATGACACGAGGGTAACATGGTAAGCCTTAGCAATAAAGACAGTATACCGAAGCAAGAAGATGTGCAGCACAGCACAAGCCGCCTTGCAGGTTGAGGCAGACTAGAGCTGACGCACAGAAGCAAGCATACTTGTGTGGGCTTACACTAAGTGCCAGGACATGATCCTGCAGTAGCAGATGCTTGGCCTGACACCCATTCATACACTGCATATGTCTGGCATGAAGAGGGCATGAATTTGCTGAGCTTACCAGGGTGGGCGAAAGGGCACAGGCACCAATCATGTGGGTCCTCATTCGTACATGGTGCAATCTTGAAGGCAAACAACCTAAAATCATCAGTCTTGTACTCTGGCTTGTCCAGCTCACAGGGCTCATTGTCCGCTGCACCACTGCCCGTGCTGCTGGTGTCCTGCGGGGTAGATAACAGCACAGATATTTACTGCTTCGTTTGATACCCAAAGCAGCGCTGCCGCTCCGCCACGGCATTTTGCCAGCCGATGCAAACAACTATCAACTCATCACGTTGGTGAGTGTCAGCACAGCAGCCGCATAGGGCCGTAACGAGCAGCCAGTAGTGGTACCTCGCTGCGCATGGTCAAGGGATGGCTCACAACTGCGGTGCTCACACCTACTGGCAGCTATGAAAATATGATGTGCTGGAGGCGACTAAAACCCCTTCATGCAAGGCTGTTCGTGCGGTCATGCGCTGGGGCATGAGGCATGCAAGTTGAGAGACACACCGCCATGACAAGTTTTCGCCATCTGCTGCCTCCACGTACCATATAAGACTCCAATATATCTGTCGATGCCATCGAATCCGTGTAACAGGCCTCTTGGGTAAGTCCCACAGCCTCTGAAGCGCTGACCGCAGCTGCCTCAATCAGAAAGCCCATAATCTCGTGTGCACAATCCACTTGGCTGCTTGATGTGCACTCCTGGGCCTGTTGATATGTGTGCTGATGGGGCGAGCTCGGCGCAGGCAGAAGGCAAGCAGAGCACGCTACTGCCTCGTCCTTGCCAAGCAACTACCAGTAGATAACGCGATGTATCCGTAGCAGCAATCAAAGCAGAACTCGCAAGCCCAGCGGGTTGTCTGCATGAAGCAAGAGCGAGCAGGAAAGGGCTGCGCTGTCGTTGAGCCGCTTAAGCTATAAATGCGTGCACAATATGCTAAGTTGACGGAAGGAAACACCAACAGTAGTGGTTAAGGCTGAGGATCGCTTGCTGCGATATTTGCTGGAAGTGTCTCTGGGAGATAATATCTCTGTGTAACAAGTTACGACGATACGTTTGTTCCAAGGTTGGTATGGCCCTGTTTCCTGCTGCACTCGGCATAAGTGTGCTTATGCTAAAGTATTGTTGTTTTGGGCAGCGGTCAGCGCACTTGTGTGCTGTATGGTGTGCCACGCGTGGGTTCTGTGGTTGGAACTGACACGAACTTGAGCACTGAAGGCATGTAAAGCAGGCATTGAAATAATACGATAATGATCAACATGTGCACTGTGCATGTACCCGGCTGCGTCCGGGCTGACATGCTCGAGAAGTATCCACGACTGATAGATATTTGCGGAGGTCAAGGATGGCAATTTGGTGCGGTAGGCAAACGGAAGCACAACACAATCTCACTAAATTTTGTCCAAGTAATGAAACACGCCTCGGTATCAAGTTTGGCGAACCTCACAGAGTGGATATCTTCAGGTGCTGTGAGCTATGACACACTGCTACTTTTGAGATAACGCCGACAAGAGCGAGGCGGCAGGTACGGTCTGTATCATGGCATGTCAGTAGCCTTACTTCCACCTTGCTGATGGATTGATGCTGAGGATGTCTCAACAATTCACAGGTGCCTTGTCAACAAGCCCAGGAGCCCACTGCAGCTTTTCATGTGTTCACCTGTGCATTATGCACACGCGGGGCAGCTAGGCATATTGCAAACATCAGTCAACGTTACGTTACTGCCGATGCACTGTTGCCAGCCCAGCAACTGCAGGCAGGTTGCCCACAGTGTCATTGCCAGGTGAGGTGCGCACACATGATGAGTCAGCAGTTTGGCCAGTCCCAGACCGGGTTGAATGTGCTTGAAACTGTTCAACTTTTAATCTCGCCCAAATAATCCTTGAGGGCTATCATTTTGAACTGCGGCAGCTGCCAGCTGGTTGTCAAAAAGTGAACGTCAGCCTGCCAGGCTGCTTGAGGCACCTTGCAAAGCGGCTTGTCTGTCCTGCCATGACAGGCTGTCTCAGGCCCAGTTGACTAGACACGAGAAGATTCGCATGTCAGCTTACTTTCTAGCTTATTCCATGCTGCATGGGCTCGATCTCTTCTGCAGTGCCAGCAATCGGTCGCCTTGCCGCTGCTGCCAGTTCTGCAGCAATCTGCAGCGCTGCTAGCAGAGGGCTATTGTGGACTGCAAAAGGCAATCTGGAGGAACAACTCCTTGATGACCTTTACTAAGGCATGGACAGCCCCTCAGTAGTGCATCGACAGCGCTGGCAGCCATTGGCCAAAGCCTGGGCCTTCACCAACATACACCGACAATTGTATACTGTGATTCAACTGCGGCAATTCAGTGGTACTGACTCAACTGTAGCAACTCAGTGGTGCTAAACGCTGCTGAAGGCTTGAGGAACGTGCGGAAGCGTCGGATGCTGCCAGTTTGTGGTGGGAAGAAGAAGGTGAGATGAATGGGTCACTTGTAATGATGGTTGCTGCTGTGACTTAGCAATGACAATGGCCAGCAACAGCGTTGCCACAAGTGACTAGCCACTGTGACATCTGAGCTGCTGTGCTTCTGTGCCCTGTTACAGAGCCCAACTCCATCCCTGTGGTAGATGATAACAACCTGCCATCACGACCTTGCTGGTGAGTAAGGGTGCTTTACCACAAGCTCTACTAGATACGGTGTCTGGGTTGATGCAGCACCTTCACGCGGCAGCTGCATGGCAGTTTCATTGGCCAGGTTGGTACTGCAGCGCCAGATGATCACCTTGCGTCTAGCTGACAGAGCAGCAGCACCCCTGAGACACATATCTGCTGGATATCAACTGCCAGTGCCATGCAAGTGCACAATCGCCTGCGTCACAAGTGCGTATGAGCCATGTGGCTGCTGCAGGAGCCTCGGGCTGGCTGCAGGGCCCCGCAGATACAACTCTAGCTTTAGCTACTGCTTGCACACAAGTCAGGCTTGAGTCAACTTGGTGCTCAGGACAAAACTCCCAACAACCCGACTGACTGCTGATGTTGGCTGCAGGACAGCTGGTCAAGAGTGTGAACACGTGTTCAACATATGAAGGACCCCTGCACTTTCCAAACTGAATGACAGACGTCTGACGAAGGCTTTGAAGGTATTGTCTCCCAGAGACACTTCCAGCAAAGGTGTTTATTGGCTGCCCCAGGGCTTTATGGCTGCAGCAGGTGCTTGTTAATGATGCAACAGCCTCAGGTAGTGACAGCATTACAGAGTAGGCCCATCAGCAGTCCTCTGGGTCAAACCAGTTGCCTGTATTGTATGTCATCCTAAAATGCAGGATATATGCTTCAGCAGTCTCTGTTGAACAGCAGCAACGGCATTGAGTCCCATCGATGGCATATGCCACTGCATGCATCAGCTGTAGCAGCTGAAACGCTCATCATCAGGCTGATCTTTGGAGGTGAATAATCCTTGTTTGATGCATTGGAAGGCCCCAAATGATTTCTACTGACAATGCATCTGTTCATCTGTGTACTGCTGTTGGTGCTTAACAGGCAGGCTGCCACCAACTGCTGCTGTCTGGCTGACTGCTGCTCCTGATGTGGATGGTCCCAGCTGCTGATAACTTTCAAGCGGCTACCTGTTCTTGGAGCACTGTGCAGCATCTGTTTGCTTTCAAAGCAATGGCATTCAAATCCTGCATGCAGGATTCCTGCGCACTGGGGCCAAAATGAAACATGCTGGCATCTCAACTGCATGGCTCTATTTCTTTTATATGCTGACAGTAACTGTGATGTTGCCAGCATGGCAGTGCAGCACCAAGTTAGTGATTGTGAAGTTTCTTTCTGCTGCCAGCCCCGGAGTAGGGGACATGGGGGCTTGGACAGGAGCGACGGACTGACTCATTGATGGGGCCTGACGCAGGCCCATGGTCATAGTTGCCGCAATGGGCCATGGTCACTGATAAGTTGCCAACATCAGTTGCCAACAGTGATGTGACTTCATCTGTGCCAGTCTCCTGTCAGGCATTGATGCTTGAGCTGCAACTTGTCATAAGGCTGTTATGGAGTGCTGCAGCCAGGTTGAGGTTTTGCCAAACCCTGCAAAATGATCCAATCCGATCAGCAGTTCTACTTTGGCACAGCACAGAACCACCTGTGTGCTTATCTCTTGTCGAGGTGTTATGAAACGAGATCAAAGTGCAGTAAACGGTCTTCTCTTGTGTTCTTTGACTCATTGATATGCAGTTGGCAAACCCATGGGTCGTTAGCTGAATCCCCCAATGAGTGGGGTATTTGGCCGTGAAGGCACACCTCCCCTGAGGATGGCATTGTTTGTCGCTCTGAAGTTCAAAGGTTCATTGGAGTTTAGAGCTTTTTGATCGCTTTTCACAGTAAGAATCTTTATCAGTAAGTGCCAGGGTCGTACACCGGTGGTAGGTGCCTGGCAGGTGTTATGAATATCACTTGCCTCTGCAGCTGCGCAATGAGGTGCAAGAGGTAGACCTCTTGAGACTTCAACATTATATCAAGTTGTAATTTGCCGGCCCGCATTTCATCTCACAGCAAGCTGAGGTTGCAACATCATCAACTGGAAGTGGTGACTGGATAGCAGTGTACAGAGACGCATCTGCCTGCAGAAAACGCTTATAAAAGCCATGTTTTTGACATAGGCCATTGCCAACTGCTCTGCATGTAATAACAGGCACGATAGATCGACCGCAGTGTGCAACGACACACCCGGACAGGGCAACAGTCAGCACAGCCCATGCTAGATGAATGGTCTTCCACTAGCTGGAGCAGCTGATGCAAGTAATGTGAAGAAGCGCAAAGGTACATCACATGACTTCGCTGCAAGGATATGTTGACACACTGCAGCAGTCCCAACCTGTGCACAGGCAGACCATCAACCAGCGGCGATGTATAGGGCTATACCTATTCCAACCGCAGATTCAATATCACGAGTGTTGCTGGTGGGATGATTGTGTCAGGGGCCGCAGCTTCTGGACCTCAACAGCCAACCTGCAGCAGCTTTTCCTGGTGACATTCTGCGCACTGTCTAGGCCCTGCAAAGCAAGCCTGAACGTTGCCGGACGACAGATTTCTCGCTCATAGTGCATGTGCACGCTTTGTATCGTCATCTCTGCTCGCAGCAGCGAACCCGGCAGCCCCCAGGAAGCGTACGAAGAAGCAGGATGATACAGCAGCAGCTGATGGTGCAGCCGCAGCAACAGGAGCAACCCCACCTAAGAAACCTCGACAGAAGAAAGCAGCAGCAGAGGGGAAAGCAGCAGGTGGCAAAGGCAAAGGGAAAGACAAGACAGCTGATGATGAGCTTGAGTTGATAGAAAAAGATGAGGGGAAAGGTAAGTATTTTTTCTTGTTTCATAGATTTTGAGCTTCTCATGAATAATCACTGCTGTCAGCTAGTCCATGTGGTCATACTGTATCCGTCTTCAGCGATCAAGGCACCCAAGGTTGACTGTTGCAGTAGCATTTTTATGTATTTAGACATGTGCTTGGTAGTGTTGCTCAGAGTTTCAAGTGCATCAAGGTCCTGCAGCAACACAGTCCTATCAGCAAGGCAGTGGTCCTATCAGCAAGGCAGTGTCAGCTCCTTTAGTGCTGGCATAACTGGTTCAGTGAGGTGTATACCAGGCAGATGCAGCAGCAGCAACCTCATACATCGAGTTCCATCAGTATCAAGTAGCAGCAGCTGCAAGCAGCAACCTTAGGAGCAGCTGCGGCATGTGTTTGACCACTGCAGTTGCAGTTGCTAGCGATACCTCACAGCGGAAAGTCCCACAGCGCAGTTTCCTGCAACAGCTGTGGTGTTGTGGATAGGCATTGGGGCGGTGCTTGCATCTGGTTTATCCTCATCTGTAATTTTTTGTGTGCAGTTGAGGATGAGCCAGATGAAAAGTTGGGCAAGACGCATTCTGGTGTCTTCTCCAAGGACCTTCCTTGGCTCATGTACGGCTTTGGTGATGCAGACAAACCACTCAAGGTGTGATATGCTATAGTTGCATCTGTTGTGAATGTAGCCCCAATATGGTGAATGTAGCCCCCCAGGATCGGGCTTTGTTGTTGTGTGTAAGCATGCTGGTCGTGCCGCTGTCGCTGCAAATGAGGGACAATCCGGATGCTTCCAGTAACCCGTACTGCAGTGGCTTGACATGTGATGGCGTAATCATGCAACTTGGATTTGAATTGGAATCTTCAACAGGCACTGTAGTCAAAGCCCTGTTTCTGTCACTGACCAGGCAACAAGCACTAACAACTGCAACACTTCATATGTGCCAGAGTACTCCATCCTTTCCCAGGCAGGAGCTTGTGGATATCAAAAAATTATGTTGCTGTCAGCCAGCTAGCTGCTGTGTGGGGTTGTAGAAGACCGACAACGCATCTGCAGCTACTGACTGCTGCTACTGCTACTGCTACTGCTCTTCTTGTTGCTGCTGTTCACTACCATGCATGACTGCTGCTTCTTCTGCTTCAGTTGCCTCTGACTGAGGTAGCCGCTGGTACTGCCTGCTGTTGCAGGAGACTGTAGATTTAGTAGAAGATATCGCAGTTCAGTTTATCACAGACACCGTACATGCAGCCATGCAGTCAGCAGCAGCACGTAATCCCGGCAGCAGCGCCAGCAGCAGCGCTGCAAAAAAGGACGAAATCAGATTGGAGGACCTACTGTTTGCTGTGCGGAAGGACCCTAGGAAAGTAGCCCGGATACAGGTAAGAGTTGTGTTTGAAGTCAAGCCCATGCAACACTGCATCTGACTGGCAAATGAGCGGTCATGAGAGGGGAAGGGACAGTTGCTGCGTAACTTTTGAGGGCAGGTGTGTTCACTTTTGAGGGCAGGTGTACTGCTGATCTCCACAGGTCAGTGAATGGAACTCCATTCTGCTGCGGCTAAACTGGGCTGCATATCCTGCTGCTGCTGCTGTTATTATTGCAAACTGAACTCCAAACTCTGCTCTGTCAGTTGGGTTCATTTAGCCAGTGTGCTGCTCACCCTGCTGCTGCTGCTGCTGCTGCCGCTGCCGCCACTGCTGCTGCTGCTGCTGCCGCCGCTGTTGCTGCTGCTGCTGCTGCCGTAGGAGCTGATTCGTCGTCAAGCTGAGATCAAGGAGGCGCGTAAGGTGCTGGCTGGAGATGAGGATGTAGTGGAGGATGTGCCAGACTTGTGACCGTCACAGTGGTACAGTACCACTGGCTTCAGCATGATGATGTTTGGTGCATGCTCGACTGCTGCTTTGGAAGCTATGTGGTCAGCTTGTGACATAGCTTCTGGTCCACCGGGTGGATCTGAAATCCAGTGCCACTACAGTGTTTGCTGTATGTGTGCTGTGTCTAGTGCTGTTGACCAAACCTGGTGCAGTGTGCTGTGCCACAAGCGTCGTGGGCCAGCAGTTGTGGCCCATAGCAGTACAATGAGCGCTAGCCAATGGTACAGTGAAATCACAGGGGCCGATGCACAGCAGATGGTCATGCCGGGGCGACCGCCCAACGAAGGTTTCATCAATTCTGAGCCTGGCATACTTGTTAATCCACAAGGGCAACTCTGAGCCTGGCATATTTGTTTATTCTAAAGAGATGTAAATGGACGTGCGTGGGGTGCGCGTTCACGATTGTGTCGGCAGCATCCTGCACCAGTTGGCTTGCAAGCGAGCACCATCAAAGGTCGCCCAAACAGACAGGGGCTGCCAAGGCCTGAAAGGGTCCCATCGCCAGTATACGACATCAAGGGCTTCTTTAAAAGCTTTTAACTGTCGTAAGTTGCGGTCTAGAAGGGCGACGAGTTCAGGTTCAGTTTGAGGGTGCAGCATACTTGTGAGCAATCCTGAGGCTGCAGGAAGCACAGTATGCGTCACATTCCTGGCGATAGTGTTTGCCGTTCCGTCGCTGCATTAGCGTACCTGCCCGCGGTGCGAAAGTCACTGGGAGGGTGATTGGCCTCTCATAGGGCAAAGCTAATACTTATCTCCCCTTGTTTACTTACTGGTGAGGCTTTTGGAGTCTGCAAAGGGGCCGAGACGTGATAAGATCAATGCTTGCAACGTTGGTCACAGCGTGGAGTCACACCTGCCGGATTGTTGCAGGCGTTTACTGTCGCGTTACACCACATCTAACAGCTGCTATTGTTATGAACGATATATAGTGCAACTGACAAGTGTCCGGGTGACCTATGCAGGCGGTCCGCCTGAGGATGGCTCATGGAGACGCCGCTCTCTACCTATTAATGCTGATACTGAGTTTTGTCTGCGCTAATGCTGATCGCAAGATAGCTCAGCTCAGCATTGGCAGCAGTACTTCAGCATCAACAGCCCCTCAGTACGATCACAGGTTCGGCCAGTGCACCGCACGTCCCCAATGTGAGGCTGACACAGGAATTTTGGGATGCACGGCATGTGTTTACAGCGAACCCCTTGCCAAGTTAACGACGCACAGTTGGAGGTGCTGTGGATGCGCTCCAGCTTATGGCTACATGCCCACTATAGTGTGCCACAGAGCCCCCACAACTGCCAAGAAGGTGACAGCTCGTGCAGCCTATTTAGGGTCTGCAGCACAGGGTCCTGTTGACGTGTCCTTAACTGCTTTCAATTGTACCCCGTGCGGCAACAGCAGCTGGTCCCCTGGGGGCATCAGCTCTTGCCTTGACTGTGGCTGTGCTCCAGGCCCACCATCAAATGACAGCAACTCCTGCGGTACAGTGCTGGCTGGCTCCTGTGACAGTGCAACTGGAGCTTGCAGTGGTCGTAGCACAGATGTCACAAGTGTCTCAGATTGTGGCGGCAAGGGTTCATGCATAAATGGCAAATGCGGTGAGTACAACTAAGGTTGCTCTCTCTGCACTTGCTTGCGGTACGAGAAGCAAATCTGATCTATAGCATACCAGCATTGTTCACAGCATGGCCAGGCTCATGGGACTGTATGACTAGATAATACTAATCAAGGGCCATGCTAAGCATGCCTCTAGCATCAGTGACCATCCTTCTGTGGTTCATGACAGAGATTGTTGGTCAAGCGGCCCGCACAGTGCTGGGGTTCTTGTGCTGATCTGCTGTGGCAACACTCTTTGGTAGTGCGGCACTGTCATGCACTTGTGCAGAGCAGCATTGACCCCTGTGGCTGTTTGGCATGCATGCAGTCTGCCCAGAGGGATTTGGAGCCCCAAGATGCTCTGCTTGTCCGCCTGGCACATACTCAGTCGGTAATCCAGCTGTTGATTGCAAGGAGGTGCCTGTGTGCAAGGCAGCAACACAGTGTGAGTCTGGGCCTAATAAAGGTTGCACAAGACTCCGGAACCTGCCCAATGGCACACCATGCAAGCTGGCAGGTGGTTCTAGACCTGGACTGACATGCAAGGCTGGAGTATGTGCTGGTGAGTTGGAGTCCTGGTTGAACCGCTGACTTGGGCAAGTCTAGTGCCATGTCAGGTGCTTTCTGCATGCCATGGCTGTTGGCATGTGTGCTCCCGCACAACGTCTCCAACGCCGGTTGGTGCTCAAACACACATAGCGTTCGCAGTTCAGATTGAACCAGAGCCCTATGCTTGCCTCAATGGTGCAGTCGTCGTTGTTGGCATCTTGTAAGCAGACTGGCCATTAAAATAAGCCCCATTTATTGATTGGTCCTGTGGCTGCACATAACGCTGCTGATGTTGCTGCCTGCTAGTATCTAATACTCAGTGATGATTAAAGACTTCTAAACAGCCTACTGATGGTCCAACCACCACAGCGGCCTTTCCGCAATGCCTTTTCACGGAAGTGCCTAATGATCATACCACCTGTCTTCCTCCCTGTAGATGATGCTGTGCCACTCACAACCTACTATGTGATCATTGGCCCAAGGGAAGGCATCCCATCACCCACCCCCGCAAGTCTCCAAAAGATCTCATCAGCACTTTATAATGCCTTGAGTTTGGCAAACACTGGGTACACTGTGTCCAAAATCAAGGTTTCTGTAGAAGCTGGTCCTGAAGCTCACAGAGGATCACCACAACTGGTCCTTGCTGTGTCATTCTCGCCTTCTGATGGCCTGCCATCAAGAAAACAGCTACTGTCGATGATCAAAAAGAGCACTACAACTGTCAGCATGGCAGCTCAGCTGTTACAGCATGGCTACACAGTGAATGAATATGCCAATGGCGAGCTTAGCATCGCA
Source organism: Coelastrella sp. MACC-549 (assembly GCA_018290735.1). Taxonomy (NCBI): domain Eukaryota; kingdom Viridiplantae; phylum Chlorophyta; class Chlorophyceae; order Sphaeropleales; family Scenedesmaceae; genus Coelastrella; species Coelastrella sp. MACC-549. The sequence continues at coordinate 77,418 of JABEVS010000288.1, forward strand.
CTTTGCAACAAGAATGGCGTTCCAAAGCAGCCACTCGTGCCCATTGGTGAGTCTTCTTGCTCAAGCTGAATATACTATGATAGCAAGTCATATGCACTGTTCTGCAAGCCTGGCAAGTGCTGCACTATTGTTGTGATTAGCAATCGCGTCAGTAGCGCTGCATGCTGCTGTTACTGAGTGCCCACTGGTGCAGGGTTTCAGGAATCCACATCAGCAGTACCAACGTGCATAGCAGACATGCTGCAGAGTACAGTTCACTACATTTCATGTTTTGTATCTCCGTACAGTAAAGAATGCAGCATCCTCTAGACTGTACGAGAAGACAGTGGACTCGGGCAACATGTTGCTATTCACTGTGATCCACGACCTCAGGCTTTGATTTCCTGAATCATCTGCTGCACAGCCCAATCATTAAGCTGATGATCAGCATGTGTCAAATAGGTCTGCTGCACCGTCAGTAGGAGCTTTTCCAGTCCGATGCCTCCACCTGGAGGCAGTTGGTTTCTTCTGACCTTTGCATGTTGCCTGCTGCTGTCAATGTGCCAGCAGGTCTCCCCAAGCCGCCAGTAGGCAAATGCTCTGACCACGGAGGTAATGGGGGTTGCGATCAGGTCTGCACAGATACTCCCACTGGACCACTGTGCTCCTGCCACCCTGGCTACACCCTGAATGCAAATGATGGCCGTACTTGCAGTGATATTGATGAGTGCGCAAGCGCCAATGGTGGTTGTGATCAGTACTGCAACAACACAGTTGGCAGCTTCATTTGCAGCTGCCAGGCTGGCTATGCCCCTGACCCACTCCACCCCAGCAGCTGCCTTGATGTGGATGAGTGCCAATTCCCTGATAAGGGGGATGCCAGCAAGTCTGTGTGAACACAGTGGGCAGTTATAACTGCGCGTGCACCTCAGGCTACCTTTTGAACGTTAGTGATGGCCGCAGCTGCATCAAGCTTGATCCATGCCCAGCGGATTGTGAGCAGATTTGCACAAATGATACAATCTCGCATGTGTGCTCCTGCAATCTTGGGTCTCAGCTGGCTGCAGACAACAAGTCATGCTCAGATGTCAATGAGTGTTTGAACAGCAATGGGGGTTGCAGTGGCATCTGCAACAATACTATGGGCTCCTATCAGTGTTTATGTCCTCAGGGCTATGCATTAGACCCAGCAGACAAGAAGACATGCCAAGACATCAATGAATGCCTGAGTAACAATGGTGGCTGCAGCAATGGCTGTGTGAACCAAAACGGCACCTATCAGTGCACTTGTACAGCAGGATTTGAGCTCAGCCCTGCAGACAACAAGACCTGCCTGAATATCAACGAGTGCAGCCTTGGCACTGACAATTGTCAGCAGGTGTGCACAGACACCAATGGCAGCTATTTCTGTTCATGTTATCCCAGCACTAACTATCAGTATATCAGCACCAGCAACAGTTGTAAGTGCCCCCTGGACACCTCAGAGTGTGATGACAACCCACAAAACGGTTGTGAGGTGAGTGAAAGGCAGGAATGGTGATAAGTGAAAGGCATGTCTAGAGATGATGTTGGCAGTATTTCAAGGTCAACCATCCAACTGGCTGTTTTAGGTGTTGTGAAGTGTGCTTCATTGTAGACTGACACAGTGCTGACAACAGGTGCTATTTAATATGACCAGCTTGCCAGGCTCAGTAGGTTGATTCAGCAGTGCACACTGTTCTGATCAAATTTCTATAATATATTTATACATGTCATAGTAAATATATAGTATATATAATACAAGTTCATAAACCAGTACACATGCCAACCCCTGGCAGCCAGAGCTTGATGCTATCTGCTCAGGTCAGCCCAAGACTACAGCCTGTTGCTTAAAACCGACCTTCTCATTGAGATGTAATGCAGCGCGTATGGTATGACCATGCATGTATCCAAACATGTGTGCATGGTCCGCATTCTGAATGGTCCAGTACATACTTCATGTGCATGGCAAACCCTCCTGAGCTCCATTAATATTTGAGAATGGTTGCTGCTGCTTGCATTGTATAATTGCAGAGCCTGAACACTACCCAATCTTGTGGTAGCTGCAATAGCACATGTGCTCTGGGAGAGGCTTGTTGTGATGGCCAATGCTCACTTGTGACAACTGATGCCGGCAACTGCGGCTCATGCGGCAACGTATGCTCAACAAGTCAGGCGTGTTGTGGTGGCCAATGCTCAAATGTGACAAGTGATGCCAACAACTGCGGCTCATGCGGCAATGTCTGTTCTACGAACCAGGTGTGCTGTGGTGGCCAATGCTCAAATGTGACAAGTGATGCCAGCAACTGCGGCTCATGTGGCAATCTCTGTTCTACGAACCAGGCATGCTGTGGTGGCCAATGTTCAAATGTGACAAGTGATGCAGGTAACTGTGGCTCATGTGGCAATGCATGCCCAACTGGCAAGGCATGCTGTGGTGGCCAGTGCACCGATCTGAGTGTTGATGACAACAACTGTGGCTCATGTGGGTATGCATGCTCAGCGCACTCCACCGCCTTGAGTGCCTTGAGTTGCAGAGAAGGTACTTGTTCATGTACGCCTGTAACATACGGATGTGACTTTGATCACCCAGAAGCGTGTTGCTCACAAGCATGCTGTAGCCGTGACGGTTTTGATCCTACTTCACCGTACCCTTTTTTTTGTTGTTCTTTTCCGTGAGGTAATACTTTTACAATGGCATTTTAGTGGCCAAAATACGGAGTGTTGAACGACTACTATGATTGTGGTCGTAAAGGTCCCAGACCATAGACCATGTGAGGTTCATGCATATGGTTCCATATCTGTTCTACAGTCATGGCAGTAGCAAATGCTATAAGATGAGAGCTGGAACTATGAAGGCAGCTCAGTTTTGCTGGTGCCTGATACTACTAGTAAGAGGCATCTGCTTGGTGCTGAGTGCAAGTGCAACCAGGTTTGGGATCCCGGCATCTGAGGAGCATCGTTATAAGCCTCAAGCAATGGCGCTACATGCGTTGCTATGTAGCCCTCAGAGCTGCAGACTGAACCCTGTGGTTGCAGGCTGTTGACAGCCTGATTTTCTGGAATTGGCAGGCCCCTGGCAGAACCCTGCTAACCATTTGAGGGACTGCTCTACTGCATTGCTTACCCTGAGAGCCTGTCAGCTCGACCTGAGGTTGTCATGAGGTATTATACAGAATGCGTCTCCGGTCATCTTGGGGAGTCCCTGCAACAAAGTGACAGCCCAAATCACTGTCCGGTTAGCCGGGGTACATCCTTTGATGCATCAAAGCATATAGTTTGGCATGCAGAGACTGCATGATGCCAACGCCGTTGGAGCCTTGTACATGCACATGCTTGGTATGAGCTAGAGCTGTGCCAATGTTTCATGGTTTCTGCATGTGCATCCCAGTGGTGACTATTTTGGTGCATGCAGCATGCAAGCGCCATATATGCGCCGTTAGTACACATGCTTCAGCAGCACAGCAGTATGTTGTACATACTACATTGAGCTTTCTACTGCCTGATGTGGCTCACGAATGGACTGATACCAGTGGTTTTGAATTGCTGATAATCGACATTGTCTGTATGACAAGATACCCGATCTTGTCCGGTATTTTGACAGATAATCCTGCCATTTTCCTACAGTCTGAATAGAAAGAATGGGCATAATTTCAGTATTGTATGGCCCTCAGAATACTTCTGCACCCCAGTGATGTATCAGACTCTGCTGCTCTGGTCGGCATGATTGTCCTATATAGATATATTGCCGATATATGGCATTCTGACTGCTAACTGCAGTACAGCAATCAGCTCCAGTGCTTGTATCACTGATCTTGTATAGAGAAAGTTGCTGCCGCAGCTATCTTACAACGGTTCTAAGATGGCTGATGAATAAATGTTCTGACTTTGGCAACTACTCAACGCATGCGGAATTCCCAGAGTCCTGCCTTGGTCAACACTTGTTGTTTTACTGGCATGGAAATGGAAACGAAATACCTTGCGGTAATTTGTTTGAAGGTCTGGGACAGTTTTCAGTAACCAGCGGTAGCAACAGCTGTTGCGGGAAAATCTGTAACATGCTGGATATCAAGCGCTAGCACATACAACACAGCTCCAGGCCTCCTGATGGATATTATAGCTTGTCATTGCTATTGATCTCAGATGCTGAGCTGAGCTGGTCGAAGTACATAGCCTGACCTGTGTGTGAGTATCATACTCAGAAGCCTCATCAGGTCAGAGCCGAAACTAGTCGTCCAGTGTAATTGCATCACGCATAGTCCAGGCTCGTACCATCGCTATCTGAGTCGCTGGCAGTACTACGCTGACAGTGATTGTTTGGCTTACCGCCATAAGCTGCATGCATGTACTGAGCAGTTGGCAACTGCTCAGTGGTAACTACGGCCTACTCATCTTCACCACTATGCACATGCATGCAGCTTAATGACTGAAAACCACAACAGACCCTGCCATCATTGGGCGGCCCGAGACAATATTGATCACAAGCCCATGGGCTGGCCAGCTGGTCACAGCTAGGGTTTAGATCGATCGATATCGCTGTAGGTCTTAGCTGTTTTTGGCCATCAAATACTCCTCTAGATGTAGATTTTCCCAACAAAATCTTAAAGTGCATTCGGAGGCGACAGAGGTTGATTTCGCGGCCGAGAAGAAGATTTCACAGTCAATCTGGGTCCCGGCCGTAGATATTACCGTCGTATTGTGCACTGTGTTACCGCTCCCGGGGGGCTCGCGACGTGCGCACCGTGGCGACGTGTGGGGCCCTGAGCGGCTTGCAGGCAGAGCTGGGGTCTGCAGGACAGTGGTGGTGGAGCTTGCACAGCACACGTTAGCGGTCAGTGGTACTAATGGGCTCAGCGGAATAGGGTTAACGGCGCAGGGATTGCGTGCACAAGGCTCACACAGGCTGTCTTGCCGCT
>JABEVS010000289.1:0-81945 GCA_018290735.1 Coelastrella sp. MACC-549
CCTGAGAGTGCCTTCTAGCACTTCAATGGCAATCCTATTGCCGTGTTTGTGGAGCTGGATGTGCGAGGCGGCGTTAGCTAGACGCCGTCGAGCTTGCCTTCGTTGTTCGGGGCTCGATGAAGCAAAGGTACCGGTTAACTGGATGTTAGAACAGTACTACCTTGCAACTCTCGAAACCAGACTCGAGGCACTCCTTGGCCCAAAGTCTGACATATAGCTGCCACAATAGGGGCAGAAGCCGAACAGACACGGCCGATCCAAAGACCTAGAAACCAACTACAAGAACCTAGAAACGAACTACGAGTGCATCGCAAGCACTCACAAAAGACACATGAAAACATATATGCCAAGCAACAAGGCACGGCACTAATCGGTCAGCGACTCAATCGGGAGCGTCACACTGAAGGAGCAAACTGCCACAAACCGAGCACCATCTGGCAGGTGCTTGAATTCCATCAACAGCATGAGCAGTGGCCAAAGTGACACAATCACTGTGTCAGACTGGTCACAGTGGGCCAGTGTGACCACTGTACTCTGTTGTAGAGATTCACAGCAATCACAGCACATGAACGTCCACATACATGATCTGCGAATCTTGACAGCAGCCCACATCAGGTGACCAAGTTGACACATCTCACATGTCACACCCCACTGGACGGCCTCAGCTCAGCTGCCTGAGGTTACTGCCGCTGCTGTCACTCATCCCTGCTCTGCTGCTCATGCTGCTGCTGCACCGCCAGAAGACTCAGCAGCTGTTCATGCTGACGTGTCATCACCTGCAGCTGCTCTGTCAGATGCGGGACAAGCTCCAACTGCTCCTTGAGTTGTCTCCACTCCTCCTCAGGTACTTCTACCACACCCGGGGTTTTGCGCGATGGTCTAGCAACCCTAGCAACTTGAGGCTTACTGCCCTGAGCATCAGCAGCTGCTGACTGGATACTGGGCTGAGTACTTTCAGGTAAAGCAGCTGAAGAAGACTGCTGTGCTGGTACTGCCTGCTCAGTTGCTGGCATGCTGCTGCTAGAGGCCTTGCTGGATGATGTCCTGGTGCTGTCAGGTGATGTCCTGCCACCTCTGCGCCCCTGACCTGAGGCAGACGCACGTCTTGCTGTTGCTGCCTTGTTGCTAATGCGCTGAACATAGACCCTGAAAGTGAATACTGTCCTGTACTGTCCAGCCGACTCACCTTCAGCTGCACCACTGCTGCCGCTTGCATCCGTGCCAGCTTGGGCGTCTGCTACTGCTGTTTGTGGCCCTTCACTATCCTCCTCCTCCTCCCTCTCCTCCTCCCTCTCCTCCTCCTGCTGCTGCTGCTGCTGCTGATTGGTTGAGGCTAATTCTGTGGTTGTCCTGGACACTGTGATAACCAAGTCAGCTTTGCCCACTTGGCGGACTTGGTCTCTGGCTGCAATGACACCAGAGAGACAGTTGATGAGCTTGTCACCAGCTACCCCATGAACTACCACTTCTGCCAATGGCCCAGGTTTTTGGGTAGTTGTCGACTTTCTGGCACGGTTCATAATGTAGGAGGTCACAGCAGACGCTTCAGTGTTGTACTTCATCCACATAGGTGATGACCCATATGGAAGCTGTGTTGGATAATCTGCTGCTGCACATCTGACCACGTGGAAATCGTAAGCAGAAACTTCGTCATTATCAACAATACTCCTCGAAGGTATCTTTCGGGTCTTGGGCTGGAAGCTGAGCATGCTGCTGCTGTCGCTGGACTGGATCAAGTCGCTGGATTGGATCATTTCACATGCCCTGCAAATCATCATTGCATGCAATATGTGATATGTGCTATGTCCTCTGCACAGCTGGTGGCTGTAGGGGACTGAGTGATAATAGATAGACAAGGGATAACAAGCAGAAGCTACAGCAGGGCTTGTGAGCGATATAAGTTTGACTTCAAGTTCTTCAAGTTGCTACCAACATGCTTCATTTGGCTGCCGGATTGGGTTTGAAAGATAAGTGCCACACCGCCCCATTTGTACAGTGTGGTATGGTTGGCACATGACCAGGGGACGCTGTCAGACCACAATGTCAGCTGCTCCCACAACTTTTGCCCAGGAAGTTGATGAGCATCACATGCAGATCGGTGTGCCAAATGTGTTTGTTGTGGCATTATTCACCTCACCTGGCGATAACTCTCACTGTAATTATAGCAGCTGGTGAGCCTATAGCCCTCATAAGCAAGGGAGTGCCAGGGGCAGTCTCCAGCAACCGCTCTGCAGCATATCTGGCTGCGCTAGCAATCCTGATGTTCCTACCAATCTTCATGATGGGCAGATGGCCTTCTGAGCTGCTGTCTGTAGCTGATGTCGCTGTAGACGTGTTTTCAGATGGTTCTGCTAATGTGTCATCTGATGCAGCCACCTCAGCTGATGCAGCCACCTCGGCAGGTGCAGCAATCACTGGTTCTGCTGGTATTTCTTCTGCAGATGGCTGTTCGACAGCTGCAGCACGCGCTACAGCTGCGTAGCTCCTATTCACGGAACAGTAACATCAAACAGCTCACTACATCTATCGATAGCACAACACAGACACCAAAAGGTGGTCCCTGACCACAGATGATAAGCAGCCAAGAGTGCCGACAGCAATGAAACCCACTGCTTGATACAAGCAGACGCCCATGTAAAACGCTATATGTTCAACCATACATACTATTGTCAGAACAGCAGGTATCCCACCTTGACACGACACGAACAATCCCCAAAGGCAGCCGTTGTGGCGTGCGCAGCTGCAGCGGCCTCTGGCTATGCAGCGAGCGTTTGATCAGCATCGTAAAGATTGCCAGTCGCGACTATCTTGACACTTGTAAAGTGCGAACTGGAGTAAAGCTGAGAATGTCCGTGGGCGGAATGCGTGGCAGCCTGGAGCAGGACTCAAGAGGGGCAGGCAGCTGAGGGACAGATATATGTGGGCGTACAAAAGTGTCGCATAGCTTGTACTGCCTTGTGCAGGACACTGTGGTTCTATAATGCGGGACTTCCGAGTGTGGTTGACACAAGCAGGTTGCCGCCCAACTGCTTGACATAGCATGAATACGTGCATGCTGCATATGGTCTGCGCAAATTGCCGACCCAGCAGTACCTCATACAAACGGCTGTACAGGCCCGCAGGTCTTGAAGATTAAAGGTGACCAGCTTATAATAACAAGGTTGATATTCTGTCCAAAGCGCGTGGGAAATCCATTCAATTCGTTGGTTTGTTACCAAGAATGGCTCCTGAGCTGTGCACATCATTGACTTACACGTATGGCGGCACACCCATACACAACCACCCACTCCTGCCAAGCATTACTTGATCACAACTGCTAGCTAGCTTTAGCAATGCAACAGATTATGCATCTCCACTCTTGACATACTGTGTGTGCGGCTTGTCACCCCCCATCAACCGCCTATATAGCATCACCATTCCACCACCACTCACCAGCACCAAGCTAAAGATGCATGCTAACGCAACCCAGCCAGTTACAGTCACGCTACCACCATCGCGCCTGTAGGGATCCACCAAGACGCTCTCAAGCCCTGCAGCCCTTTGCAGCTCTGCAATCTTCGCCACAAGTGCACTGGTGGACTCTGGGTACTGCAAGTATACTCTACTGTCCTTGGGTGCTGCTACGAGCACCAGTTCCCTGCACTTGGGTGTGAGAGACTTGGCCTGTACCAGGGCCTTGCTGAGACATCGCCCAACAGCACCAATTGTGAACATGCCTCCTGGACGAGCTTTAGCGCCCTGCAAACAGAATAAACCAGGACAATAGTGCTAAATTCTCAACCCATGTGCACCTATCAGCCAGCATAGATGCTTTGCTCAATGCACTCGTCACTCTGGTGCCGCGCCTGAGAGTGTGCTGCAGTCCGAGTCAATGCGTCATGGCATTACACATGTAGCACTCCATCACTGGGTGCAACATGATATGCCCCTTACTACAGCTGATCCACCCTGGAGTCTGGTGCATCTCACCTTGGGGCAGAATGTTGTGACATCATCATCACAGACGGCAGTAAGGGCCTGGCCATTCTGGTAGTCCCAGAGAGCAAATCTCACAGCACGGCTCATCTCAGTCTGACACGAGTCGCCTGCAGGGAAACACAACCCAGTTACCATGGCATGGCACGACACCAACAACAGATGCTTCAAACTAGTTGATACTTGCTGATCTGCTGTGCGAAGCCTGCAGCCTAGCTCAGAGCAGCAACAGTGCAAGGGCCAGGTAAGTGGCTGCTGCGTGGACTCTTTGCATGTTGACGGTGGTCGTAATGCTGCCATCAACATGAGAAGGGTCCACACAGCAGCCAATCACCTGTTGCACTGGCTGGGTAAGAAGCAGCTGTTGATGCTAACTCACTTGTCTTGGAGAAGTTCTCCACCAGACACTTGAGTACGGTTGCCTTGCCTCTCAACTTGGTGCGTGCCTCAGCACAGAACGTGTCCACGTCAGCAGCACAACCTGTCAGGACGCCGATGTCATACCTGCACAAACATCGAAGACACAGCACACAGGTACGCATCTATCATATGAGTTGTTGAGGGGTGCCCAAGTCACAGCGCAACATGTTATAAGCAGCATCAGGGTTGTGCTGACTCAAGAAGAGCAGGACCATGCGTGTTGAGCTCAGCTTGTCGCCAGTTTGCTGCCATGCCTGAAACATAAAAAGGAGTGGTACCATCCGAACATACACACCCAGAGAAGCCAAACACACCTGTAGTCGTTCTTGACCACCTCCTCCCTCTTCTGCAACTCCACACGGCACTCATCACCAAAGTTTGGCTGAGCCATGTTCTCCATGAGACAGGTGACGACCCGGGCCTTGCCAGGCTTCACATCCTGCAGCAGTCACAGGCCAGATGACCTCAACATGCTGTCCAAGCAGTAAACAGAAAAACCCTTCAAAGGTGCAAAGGGGCAGCACGGACTTGTGCAATTCTGTTTCAGAAGATGCAGCTGGCGCATCAGGCTTGCAGGGTATGGCCTGAACCAAAACCTTCCGCTTCCCAGCACAGCCACTGCTGTCAATGCAACCAGCGTTTGCCAGTTTCACTCATGCACCTTGTCTACCACTGGCAGTGCCATCAACAACAGCGCCGGCAGCTCTCACCTTGCAATACACAGAGCGCTCCTCGCTGCACACTTTAGCCAGCTTTGGCCGGAGCCTGATGTCCCTGTACTCCAGCGCTTGCAACTTTTGCTCCTCAGCGCGGCAGCGGTCGCTCAGGTAGTTCATCTGGTGACGAAGACAGGCATGTACACGACCATCTCCTGCAGCACAGCAACACCTGGCATGACACACAAGGGCTGCACCAACACAAAACCCATCACTGTAACCTTGCTGGAACCCTACTTTGTTGAATATACATCAAAGTCATCATCACAGGCTATTCAGGGGCATCTGCAAGCGATGCACTGTATTTTTGTGAAGAAGATTGCAGCGAATACTACGCACCTGGCTCAATGTCTTTGCAGTACTTCTCCACATCAACTCTGCATGCCTCAGCCAGTATGACGTCATTCCGGAAATCTTGCACCTCCATGAGCTGGTAGTAGAACACTTCTTCCTGACAGGCAGGGTTGGTGATGTTGTCTTGCTTGTCCTACACAGCAGCAGCAGTACTGAAAATTTCCCAGCACAACGGCATAGAACAATTGTTGGAGACAACCGCACCCACCCTCTTGCTATGTGAATAGATGATCGACCGCTGAAGCACTTGAGCTGCAGCAGCTCAATCACACAAGCTGCAAAAGTGTCATGAGAGAGCTTGACGTTCTCAGCCTTTATACGTTCAATCGTCTGGTGACCAAGCGATTTGGCCACAACTGCATACCTGTAAACACTGCAGGACCACACCCCCGCAACTCTGGCCACTCTGCACGTTGCACGTTGCAGCACAGAGGCGTGTAATGTCGCCGGTGCATGCCTTGTTGAGTCGCCAATTGAGTCTGTGGTCTTCTGCCATTCGGTTCTGGTCACGCATCACTTCAGCCTTGCACTCTGCAGACATGTCCTCCTCATCAAGGTGGTTCTGCACATACCACAAGCAGCAGGTGAAGATTGGGGCCAAGAACCACTGGAGCACAGGTGAGCTTTACACTTGCTGGTGTGAGTGATGATTGTGTGGCTAGCACAGTGCTCAGGCAAACAGCTAAGCACAAGCGGTATGCACGCGATGACGCTGCGGTGCACAGGCTCAGCTGCAGCCTTGCGGATGTGCTGCTTCAGGTCCTCAAACGGCCGCTGCAGCACAAACCAAATCAATCATCCTTGCGGTGATCGTCACAGCTAGCCAAACAACCACACCTGAAGGCAGCGCATGACACGCGCATGGCCATGTGGAACATTCCTGCAGAAGTTTGAGATCTCCCAGGCACAAGCCTTACGGGTGGGATACTTGAAGTCAATATCCTCAGCCATCTTCACCTGTGCAGGCACAGTAACAAACCTCAATAGGAGAGAACAGCTCAGGGCAGGAATAACATATTCAGCAGGCACAATGATGCACGATAGAAACAGTGAGGCAGCATTGTACCTTAACAGCTGCCCAACCAGCTGGCTGACACTGATGAAGGGAAGACTTGCAGCAACAGGATTTTGTTGTGGGATTTCTTACAAACTCCCTCCAAACCAACGGTTTGCCAGCAGGCTGACCTGCATTCAATGGTCTTGCGCCGTCACTCACCTCATGATCAAACAGTGCTGCTGCGCACACTGATCCCAGGTTGGAACTGTGGTCTTGCAGGCAGCGGATGACACGGGCTGACCCCTGCACACAGCACATGGCACGGGACTTCTTCAGGGCAGGCAGGTATCTGGCACTGATGTAAGAAATGCATCAGCCAAGCACAAAGGACGGTTGTGACCCTGTCAAGCTTGAAAAAGCCCTCATCAGTACCAACGACCTTGCAGCTGCTGCTGGCTAGCTGGCTGGGGACCACAAGCTACACTGCTTTGGCAGCAGCGGCATGGGGGTGTATGTACAGCAATAGTCAGCGTACCATGGGCCAATGACAGGGTCAATCGGCCGGCAGAATGATCTCAAGTGGCGTCCCAGGTGTGTGTTCTCACCGGTTGTACGTCATTGCAATACGTCTTGCGGTCTTCTTGACATGCATTTGCCAAGACATCATCAAAGCGTATGTCACGTGCTGCAGCCCGCATCTTTCTATGAACCCTGTCCCTGCAAACACGTCGAAAACAAGGTTTCCTAGGACCTCATCAGTCAGCTCGGATTCAAGCATCCACACCAGGGGCGACTGCAATTGGTGCTGTCGTCTGCCTTGGATGGCATGCACGCACCACACAATCTATCCTCAACTGCTGCTGAGTGGGCATGCCCAAACAGCTGGGGTTGGTCACAGCCATGCCCCCACCGACCTGCACTCCTGGTTCTTCAGCTCCTCCTTGAACTGCTGCAGGCATGTGAGTCCAGTGCGCTTCATCTCCTCATTCTCATCCATCTGCTTGATGGTCACTTTGCAGACATCCCGCAAGTCCTGCTCACAGGCCTCACGCATGACTGCATCCAACCTGCAGGGGGCAAGGACATCAGGATCAACAGCATGAACAGTACTGCACCAGCACTACGCAATATGATGTATCTGCTGAATGATTTTGCTGTATACAGTCATCCAGTCACAGATCTGCTGTCCAACACATGTATAATGCAAGGCAACAACTGAGCTTGCTTTGCTGAGAGGGACCACCCTGCTCATGGGCAATTGAGCGTGTTTTCAGGCTACAGCAAACCACCAGGTGCTTTTGTGTGCATGTAATGGCCCGCCTGTCTGAAACAGAGGTGGTGCATGCAACAGGATGATAGCAAAGACAGCCCCAATTACCAAATCAGGTACACTGATTGCAGATGTGAGTGCTGTGCATATAAACGTAGCAGCCTAGCAGGACTATATGTCCAGTTGATAATGTCCACATGCAACACAAAGCAGATGAATGATGATAAGAAAGATCCAGAAGGGTTGCTGCAGGCTAGCAGATTCTACTGACCTGAAGTCCTCGCTACGCTTGGCCAGCACATGTTCGAGTGTGGTTTTGCAGTCACTGGAGAAACCCTCACGGTCCATGTTGTCCTCAAGGCAATCCTGCAGGAACAAAGATATCAAGATTTTGCTTTCTTGTCTGTCCGAGCCCACAGTATTGCTGGCTCGCCTTGTGACAGCTGACCTTACTACTCACAGCGGCACAGATGCAGTTGGCAGACATACTTGCTTGTGACCTTCAATGGCAACAGGGCATGTGCTGCCCCATGTGCCAGCCATCATTGCAGAAAGCTCATGCAAGAAACATTGGTTGCAATGGCCTCAGCATGCCTTCCTAAATCTGTGTCGTTGCAATAGCTCATAACTACAACACCCATTGCACCGCCCCACCTGCACCCGCATGTGCCCTGGCTCCACATTCTTGCAGAATTTCTGCTGGTCCACCCAGCATGCCTTTAAGAGTTTGACCTGTAGCCTGATATCCTGAGCAGCGTCCTTCTCAACACGCACCACTTCCTTCAAGCAATCCCAGTGCAGTTGCTTGGATTTCTCCAACTGCAAGCAGAAGTTGTGGCAAGTTGTGGCCACATCAGACGAGTTGCTGTTGGAACAACAGCACATCCTTGCACTGCTGGAGCAACATACTCTGCAGATACCACAGTCATGGCATGTGATACTCCTGTTGCAGAGGAAATGCGCACCAGCAGATAACGCTGCCAGCTGTGCACTCTGGTGAAGCTGATCAAGCTTCCCAAGCCCAGAACATGCTGCAGATACCGGCCGTCAAAGTAAGCTCCTGCAGTGTCAGCGCTGCATTGAAATCCCTTTACAATGCTCACCAAGCAATCTATCTCTTCACCCCGTTCTGCATCGCCACACAGCTCCTTAACACTTGCGCTGCATTTCCCATACAGCATTGGATCCAAGCGATAGTCCTCAGCAATCTGCGGCCCATGGCAGAAGATAGACATGACAAGGGCCTTGCTGGCATAAGACTTTGTTGTGACCACATGACCATGGCAGATGGGCTCCTGATAATGCCCTGAGTTGCTCATATCCGGCACCAGCACGGTTCAAAACGCCATCGCCGCCGCTACTTTCTTAGGACAGTGATAGGTCCTGTTTCAGGAACAGCTGCTGCACTTGCCCTGGAGCTTATCGGCAAACGGTCTCGGGTGCTGGTAAACAGCTACTGCTGTTGCAGTTGCTTTCTCTGAGGTATTCCAAGCACGGGCACAACCGACTGGCTGCATCACGTGGCTTTCTGCCGCCTGCTGAGCTGCTTGCTTGTGCAGCCTTGATGCAGCTGCAACTGTTGCTGATTGCCTCACCTCTCGCTGGTTCCTGTTGATCTCACCCTTGCACGGGTTCGACAGCTGCTTCTTGTTCTCCCTGCATATACACACAAGCAATTTTCACACCTTGCAGTTGCCTGACTCTTATTTGCCTAGCACACGCCTAAGGCTGTACAAGACAAACGTCATAGTTGGGCCCGTACCTGAGGCAGACCAGGGTGGCACCAGGCACCTGGTTGTCGTTGGTATCCTTGCAGATCTTCGCCACGTCATCTTTGCAAGCCCGTGCTGTAGTGAAAACAAATATGTTTAGCTGGCTGCGTGGGCATCCAGGCAACCAACACTACAGAAGCACTCACCTAGGGCCAAGTCTCTGTTTATGTGCTTGCTTCTGTCGATCTTGAACTTGTTCACATCCTCCATGCACTTGTCACCCACAACACGACCTACAGAAGTGGGATTGCTTGAGTACATGCCGTGGGCGAGTGTCTTGTGAGTGTGCAACCGCCACCCACCTGCGATGTTCCCTTGCTTGGCTTGGAGTATCCGCTTGATCAAGCAGGTGACGACCCTGCCATCGCCAGGACTTACATCTTTGCAAAAATTCTTAATATCAGCCTGGCAGGGGCCTGCATGGCCAGGAGCCGTGAGCATGCGGACAGTGCAAGCCAGGACAAGTTGACCTGGGAGGCACTCACCAGTAGGCTTGACATCGCCGATACCATTTGTCAGCTCGACCTCTCCTGCCGATGGTATGATATTGGATTTCTTCGGCTGTGTTGCTGCTGCTTTTGCGTCCTCTGCATTGAGGCCTTGTGCAACGACAAGTACAATCAGCAGAGCGTAGGCCAGAGGCCTCATTCCAGTGGTAACCATGTTGTCATTGAGCCGATGATGCGTACATGGCGGCATGATGTGCGCAAATTCCTGCCCGCCCCAACTACTGCTGCTCGGGCCTGTCGGTTTGCCACTGAAACGCGACCCCGCGCCTTCGCTCTCGCCGGACAATTCTATATGACGTTCTGCAATCACTGCCTAGATAACATTCTCACGCGGTCTTGCAGTGTTGCTGCTCCAGAACAGGAGCGATTAGCTCTGCATGTTGCCAGGGCCACCTTTGGAGCTGCAGACAGCACTACAAGCGCGCAACGAAACGCTGATCAGCTGTGTATTTATCAGGAAAGAGCTCGGCGCGCGCCAGCCGCTCCGATAGCTGCAACCAGCAGACCAAAAACAGATTACACTGTGCATGCAAGCCTTGCTGACAACTGGCAGAGCTACAGACACCAACTCTGCTGGACCAACAGCAACAAATCAAGAACACCAGGACTTAACAAGGGGTACAGCTCCTAGGTTCACATGTACTCGCGAGGATCGCACACATAGCCCTTCAGAGCACTAGCAGCTGCTGTGTATGGGCTTGCCAGGTACACCTGACCCTCCTTGTGGCCCATACGTCCTGGGAAGTTGCGGTTTGTGGTGCTGACGCAAACTTCGGGCTCGTTCATGCGAGCAAAGGTGTCCCTAGGGCCTCCCAGGCATGCTGCGCATGATGGTGCAGCTGGGGTGGTGCAGCCAGCCTCTTCAAAGATCTCTGCTGCTGTCTTGCCATCACAGCCTGGCACTG
The DNA here is from genome assembly GCA_018290735.1 of Coelastrella sp. MACC-549. Taxonomy (NCBI): domain Eukaryota; kingdom Viridiplantae; phylum Chlorophyta; class Chlorophyceae; order Sphaeropleales; family Scenedesmaceae; genus Coelastrella; species Coelastrella sp. MACC-549. The sequence goes on from JABEVS010000289.1 coordinate 10,919, forward strand.
GCAATGTGTATACATCAGCCCACACCTGCACAGAAACAAGACAAGCATACAATGGTCACAGTGTGTTATCTGCAATTGATAATTTGACGCAAACCATGCAGCGGTGCACAGTGGAGGGCTGCCAAGCAACAGGAGTCATCTCAAGTATGCAAATAATCAAAGACCAGCAAGGTCCGTCAAGTGCTGGGGGTCTTATCCATGCATGCTTACCTTCTGGGTTGCTGGCACGAGGTATGTTGGGACCTTCACCTGCCTCTTGGCGCGGTGCAACAGCTTGGCTGCTGAAAGGAAGTCCTCAGTCTTACCACCTATAACAGCAACAGCCAGGACTTGAGCAAACAGTAGGCACAAGGAAAGTGTGCTGGGTGCATCACTCTAGCAGTCATTAGATGGTGCATCTTGATCAGGATCAATCAACAGCTACTGGGCCTATGTGAAGCCTTCAGCTGGAGGCACGTGATGCAGCTTTCACTGCTTCTGCAGATGTGCTTACCTGTGCAGCTGCCAATGTAGACGCGGTCAATCTTTACATCACTGCACTCACGAGCCGTCTTGCGGTTGTCAGGAGAGTGGGGGGCAGCAACAAGAGGCTCAAGCTTGCTCACATCCCACCTGCAATATATCCCAACAGCGCAGTGTACCAATCACTAGCTGTCCGATAGACATTAAACGCAAAAAGAAACTGTTTGCGCGGTTGGTCACAGGGGGTTATGTGCTTGTTGTCTTTCTGCACTTTGCCTCTGAATGATCAACTGGCTTACCGTGATCGTCTGCTGCCTGAATGCTGCATTTGAATGGACAATACAGTATCACTACAGCACCGCTGCAATAGGTTTCAGGTTTAAAAAAAAGCTGCTGAACTACAAACCTTCAGCATTCATCATGTCAATTCAGGTCAGTCGAAGCAAAAAACCCCAAGCCTGATCGCAGATGCCCATTGCACTACTAGTCACAGCACAGCAAGCCACACCCGTGCTTACTTGTAGTCAGCAATGTAGCTGGCAGCAGCATCGCTGTATACTGGCTCAAATGGTTGGCTGGTGCGGGCCTGGACGTAGTCAAAGGTGGTTTGGTCTGGTGCAATGACGCCATTCTTGCCGCCTGCCTCAACCACCATGTTACAGATGGTCATGCGCTCATCCATGTTCATGGAGTCAATGGCTGAGCCCACAAATTCCATTGCCTTGTAAGTGGCACCAGCAACACCAATCTCTCCAATGATCTGACACAGAGACAGAGATAGAAAGCGACAGGGAGGCTTGAGGCATAATGAAAATGATGTTGTGATGGTCCTAGGTCATCCTTCAAATGCCAGCTATGAGTTTAATGGCTTGCTTACAGGAGCAACATGTGACGCTGCATGAACCCCATGACAAGGGATTTGCCCGACAATTCACAGACACCTGGAACAGGGGCAGCTGAGCCTCTCAACTCAGCAGTAGTAGATAATCTGTAAGGCGCAAAAAAATCCAGCACCTGTTGTGCGGGCCCACAACTCATGAGGAAGCATTGTTATCTATCAAGAGACCCACTGCATGACACTGGCCATTTCAGAGTACAGGTTTGTAATGCTATGATTGGCCCCAAATACGTCACTACTAGGCAAAATCAACAGGTTGGCTTGCCAATCAGCCTGAGAAGTTTGCTGATTCTATTACACAATTCTATTGCCCAATAATTGGTTGCTGACACCTGAATTGCACACTTTCTGACATATGGACTAAACAGTACTCAGCATATCCTGCACAATCGATGACACAAGAACTGCACATTATTGAACATGTGAACTGCACACTCGCCCACCTGAAGAATGAGATCCTTGGCCAGCAGGTACTCTGGCATCTCACCGTCCATAACAAAGCGCATAGTGGGAGGGACCTGGCGAGCACAGTCAACACAGCAGCATGCACTTTGACCGAGAAGGGACTGTCAGAGGATGAGATCAGCAAAGCCCCTCTGAAATTGTCATGATGCAAACAAGTGGTGGTTGCCCAATTGTCTGCATGTCCGACACTGCATGCACACACACCACTGTTGATCGCCAGCTGACCGCCTGACTGACACGTCAGTTGCTTCCTCACTGCTGCTTCCCGCCAACCAGCTGGACTTTCACCGCTGTGATTGCTCTTGTGACTGAGCGCTGATGAGTTGCCAGTGCCAGCAGCAAGATGCTGAACGCGTACCTTGATGAGCAGCTTGCCAGTACCCAGAATGAACCCGGCGTCTGTGTTACCTACGCCAGTGGCAAACTGGCCAAAAGCTCCTGCATTGCAAGTGTGGCTGTCCGTGCCGAACAGCACCTCTCCGGGCTTGCAGTGGCCCTCCTGCATAACACAGAGATGGACAACCGGGATTGCTACAGGATCAAACAAATCAGCATTACCATAGGTAGCTCCAAGCCTGCAGCTCCCTCAACCAGTACTGCTGTCGTTGCAACTGACCTACCTGTGGTTGCAAGACCGCACTGTGGCACAAAGACACAAAATGCATCCCAGGCCCCGAGACAACAAGCTATACGTCCAGACCTGCTGCACATGAACCTACGGCAGTGCCATTCAACACACTTGCTAATGTTGAATGCAACAAATCAAGGTACAGGGTTGCAGGCTTCTGTTGCCTGCTCTAGACCTCAACCAACCATTGCCATCAGACAAAAGGCACTGCATCCTTACCCTGACTCACCTGAGCCAGGGCTACATGACACACTCCCTTGTAATCTGGGTTTGCCTTGAAGTTACTCCTGTCTTCAATGTCATAGAAGTACTTAATGTTGTACTTCTGTGCCATCTCGCGCAGGATGTCAACATTTCTGTTGGCCCGGGGGTCTGCTGTAAAGATGTAATGATCTGGGATCAGCACCACCCGCTCATTATCCCAGACCTGCCCACAGCAACACACGGAAAAGGAGATCAGTGCAGCAGCATGCCGGCCTAGACCAATCTGCTGTAAGCAAGATTGTTGCTGCTTTACTAGAGGGTGTGCTGCTTTACTAGAGGGCGGCAAAGTGTGTTGCTTCTGTCCAACACACAACCAGCTGCAATGCATGAATGGCAAGCTATCTGGCATACTCCATTTACAGCTCTTCTTACAATCATAAACCCCACCTGTGCATTCTCTCCAAACTCCTTCTGGAAGATGCCAAAGGTGCCTGGTCCACAGACGTCGTGTGTCATAAGCTTGTCTACTCGTGTCCAGATGTTCTGACCAGGGACCACTGCAGCATTGTCACTGTGGTTGGCCAGGATCTTCTCTGTCATGGTCATGGGTGATTTGACCTGCGGTGATCAAAATGACAAAAGTCTGTTGCTCATGGATATGCAGCGGATGAGCCAGGAAATGGTGTGTGAGCTGCTAGTAGGCCGAGCTGAGACCGCTGCGGAAGTGCCTCCGCCCCAAACCAATGCTGTGGAGATGTGCCACGTGATTATTTGCCGGCAACTGAATGAAAAACGAACAGATCAGCCAGATGTTGCTTTGGTCAGTAAACCCAAGCACATGGTGTGGGCAACAGCAGCGTATACTGTGGTGTGCACCTCCAAGTTCTGCACGGCTGCTGCCAGGCCATGAACCAGGCACATGTTCCATTGGTGCAAATCCTGGTACTGCCTACATACTGCGCTGCAGCCAGTCACGCATAGTCATCTCAGGCCCTGCTGTTGCTGCTGCTCATCTATTGCTGTAGCTGATTTTGAGTAGGACAGCTGTTACTCACAGATCCTGTGCTGGCTGGCGAGCGAGCAGGGGTGGGTGGTGCCACGACGGCATTGACCTTAACCTGGTGTCTGGAGACGCCGGCAGGAGCCTTGCCTGCGTGCATGCACACGCCCCGTAAGCTCTGGTGCTTATAGCAGGGCTTGACAGTAGGAAAGTCAATTACGCATGGGTTGAGCCCACGAGCCCGTCATCAGACGCATGAACACCATACTAGTCCATGGCTGCTAATGAAAGCTGACACGCTCTCAAATACGAATGCTGCTGCTGCTCGGCGTGCTGCCACTATGGTTGCCGCTGCGAAAAGTGGCGATCTTGAAAGGCTGCATTTTCACTGACGCAAAATCACCAACTGATGATCACCTTGAGCCTGGAGGCTCTTGGCTGACTGCAGGAACGAAGCCATCCTCAACCCGCAGATATTTCTTTCACTATGTTGCCCGCTGCCACGGGCTTCACAACCACAGTCGTCTACCGTGCAACACAGAGAGCCGAGTTTGGCTTGCGAGCGTGTGTGAATTGAGCGAGTTCAGGTTTTGGTTTTGAGCGTGACACACTGGTTTGAGCACTGCTGGGATATCTTCGTTGGAAGTATGCTATGCAAACTACACTGTGTGCATCTGATGTCTAGATTCACCTCAGACTCACTTATTCTCTTGCCTCTGTATCATTTCTAAGTGACTTGCAGCATGCATCATTATCGCAGCACACCTATCTCATTTCTTGTAAATATCATTGCAAAGACGTACTCATTGACTATTGTACAGGTAGTGGCCTTGCTTGTGCGTCGTTGGTGGTGGAAACCTGACATCAACAACATGCTGCAGGAGTCTGCAAAGGATGGTGGACAGTATCAATACGCCAGCTGAAGCATCCTGCAGAACACCCTGAGGCAATCGAGTATAGCGTAGCAGTATACTCTGTTGGCACATATTTTGAAAAGCCCCAGACACCGCCAAGCAATTGCAGGCACTCAGCCCACTGCTATCTCATGAGATGGACATAATGGACACCAACTGGGCAGCCTTATGGAGGAGCTGGTGATTGGACGCGCTCAAGCCAACTCAAGTGAGGTCGTTTATCGTACTTTTGGTCTTTTAGTACAGTCTGAAAGCACCATATATAAGCCTGCCAGCTGGCCTGCAGCTTACTGTGCGACCGTCATGCGAAGTTCGTGGCCTCAAGTCGGGCAGCCAACGCTGCAAGTGCAGGCTGTCACGCAGTCCATCAATACAGGGCAGCTTGATCATGTATGCCTATTGGTAATTGGCACCACCACCATGGCAATGTGACATGTGTACGGCAGATGAATGCAAAGGTTAAATTGTTGGAGGGGTCTTAGGCTAAAACATATGACGGTGCAGGTGGAAACGTCTGCAGATCCGCCAGGAACAAACGAACTTTGTAAAAATCAAGGACAGCAGGAGGCATGCATGAACGTCAAGCCAGTACACTAGGAGTAAAAGCAAGCAGTAAGAGCAGCATCATCTGACAGTCAAGTCAGTGCACAAGCAGTAGCATCATACCACAGCAACAGCATATGACTTGACAGGTCAAGCCAGAGTACCAGCAGCACACTGTGGTGACCATCAGCACGATTTGACCATCCTGTGATGGGTGAAGCCAGCAGTGCACAGCAGTCACCAGAAAAATGTCAACAACTCAACATGCATGACTTGACTGGCCAAGCCACAGCACCCGCAGTAGCCGCAAACTATAAACAGCATGACCCCACCATGTCTCCTGCATAGCTCATGCATGTCTCGTACATACATAGCACTTCAACTTGCTGCATGGCTATATTTCTTTCACATACATCATCAGCACAATTTGATGGGTCCAGGCACAGCAATCATCACTGCGGGAATAGCAACTGACAGCATACAACATCGTCAGCAGGATTTGACAGGTCAAGTTCGAGCGGCAGTTGTAGCAGCAAACAGCAAACAGCATGCCATGTGACTTGAGAGGTCAAGCCACAGCACCAGCGCAAGCAGCATCGTATGAACGCCGGGCCACATTGACGGGCCAAGCCACATCTGGGGCCATGGCATGTCAAGTAGCAGCAGACAGCATCGCATGCATGATAATCAACAGTGTTGAGCAAGCCACTAGCGATGACTACAGACCACATCACATACACAACTTGCTTGACACCGGCATGCATCACAGCATTGGTGCACCATCATGTGTGCCACGTGACGGCATTGCTTTAAAGCAGATTTGCAACTCTCCAGGCGCACAAGCTGGGACAAGGTGTGCTGTACCCAAGGACGTTGCATGGTGATCCCTGTCAGAGGAAACATTGTGATACCTAATCACAAAATTACCAGGCTGCTGTTACTACTTCTAGTTCAGTACCCTTCAAGTTGCACTGCGCAGTGCATGGTGTAAGTCATTGAATGTTTACCATGATGGCAGGTTGAAGCAAACCCATTCCTGAACAATACGAACCATGTCACTGCGTGTGCTAGGGCCAAAGCACAGTGTCCAAACAGGTCTGTAGTTCATGGGGGGACAGTACCATCATGGTAACATGATGGTGATGGCATCACCAACATCACCCACACCTGTGGCCGCTGCTAGCATCTGGCTGACAGTTACCACTTGGTGCTTGCACTGTTAGCATAGACCTCAACTGACCCAGGTACAGTTCCAGATCCATCTTTGGCAGTTCCGGACATTACAGCACTGCCACGTCTGCTGACTGTCAGCAGTCAATTGACCTGCAATGTCATTGCGCCGGGTCCCGGGCTTGCTGAGGCATACAGCTGCCACGCACTGTGCCAGGCTGCAAGCTCTTCAGAGTCATGACCTACAATCCATCAATTGTAGGATACATGCAGGGGCCGACGCCAGAAAGCGGTTGGACTCTGGTTAATATGGCAAGGAACATCGATGATGGTGTTGTCTTGAGCGCGCATGTGCAACTCCTTGTATGTATCAATTGATTGCAGCTGCACGGGATAATATTGGGCATACTGGGCGCAGTATTGATGTATACAGAGGATCCGCTACTTCCCACTTGGATGCCAAGCAATGTGTCACAGCACGGCTGCAGCCCAGTTGGGGCCAAGCGGGTTCACCGCGAACCCTATATGGACGCACCACGAGCCCCAACAAACCTCGGTCTTTCTACGTACTTGTTTGATATCCATATGTTGCACCATATGTTGCATTCAGGAAGTAGAGGCGATTCAACAAGGTTCAAACGAATAAATAATCCTGGGCGGAGTTCATACATTGTTGGCGCTGGTCTCTTTATCCGGAAAGAATCTTTTTTTGGCCAAGTTCAAGTCGCAGAGAGCCTCCCGGTAGAGCTCATTGTCTGAGAGCGCTGTGACTTGTGCGGGCCTTCATCCACATGGATGAGTGCCACGCATGTGCGCGGCGCATACTCATTCATCAGTCGCACAGCATATGCCAAGTGCCGTAGTATATGCCAGTGATCGTGCCACGCTGCATATGACCTCATTTGTAAGTGTGACAAACCTCAAAGATGCCAAGCACTGTGCTGGGGCTGTACAGAGATGCTTTGTTGACTCATAGCAGGCAGACACAGAATCGCTTGCGGATTGTACATTGAATCAGGCCACGTCACAGGTACTGCACGCAGCTGCAGCTGAGAGTGCAGTGGATATGCCATCAATTGCCTCCACTTGTCGCCACTGACACTTCTCTGGCTTGCTGCTCATGCGCTGCAGGTGCTTTGCATTTGACCCAGCCTGGATATTGCTGAGCAATATACCAGCCACAAGCAGGTGCTCCCTGTATCTGTTTTAGATGGAGTTGGGTGTAAGATGGTTCAAGGGGCCTACTGGGGATGCATTCCAGTTTCTATGTGGGCGACGAGGCATCTATGTCCCCAGGCTTGCGGCCATTGTGCAGCTCAAGGAGAACCGTCTGAAACTGAATGGAGTCGTTGTGCATTTCGACGAAAATGGCTACATCTCACTACAGGAGGCAGAACAATTCATTGGAGAGCGTGGCAAATCTCAAGACGATCCCATCCAAGTTAGGGGTCAGCCTGCAGGTGTACTTACAGCAGTCTTAGTCATGGCGCTGCGTATGTTGGGATGATGCTACTGCTGCGTATGATGCTGGTGAGGTTTTGGTGTCATGCTGAACAGCAGTAGCAGCAGTGGTAGTGGCAACACGTGTTGCTGTATGCATTGGCATCACCAGGCAGCCATGACAGCGGCAATTGCGGCAGTAATGCATGGCGGTTGCACTGCTGCAGGGTCCGGCAGCAACAGTATGTGATTTTGCAAGAGGCATTCGGTCAGTGTGTAAGCTGATGCAAGCTCTATACAATAAGATGGTGAAACCACCACGCAGTATAGGCTGCAGCATATGCTCTGACTCGCATCTGAACACATGTGTCACACTCCAGCTGACCTGCTTGCAGGCTTCGCTTGTTCTCTGAACATTGCTGTCATATTGTGCGCTTCGGTTACTTGGCACCTACCTGACCTGCTGCAGCCATGCTGCACTTGCCTTTGTTGGTCACAATGATCGCCTAATGCTGCTTTGGCTGGGTTTGTCCTGCAGAAGCAGCCGGAGCTGGAGCAGCACAAGGTGGGACATGTTGGTAAACAACCTAGGTTGTGCATAGTGCAACCTGCAGAAGCAACAGCAATGGCATATGCTGGCTAAGCAGCTGATAGCTGCTCTGAAGGGCACTTTGCGCTGTGACAACTGCTTGCTCAGTATCAACCACAGCAGCAGATGTGCCGCGATTGGCAGAGCTTCCCCGCATAACTCACACTGTCAGCTTTTGCAACTGTTTGACACTGGTAAATTTCTGCAAACGATTTTTTACTCTACTGATTGCCTCATCAAGAAACAGCAATGAGCAACAGCAACTAAGTGGCAGTAGTTGCAGCAGCATTCAGTGCTTGTCATGCAGCAGTGAGGATAGATAGTGGATCACTATGCACTGCCCATTTTCAGTTGTGCTTCTCACTTCCTAGTTGGCTGATGCAACTGCTGCTCCAGACTGCCCCTGCTTGCTGCTGCTCATGCCTCTCCTTGCTTGTTGCACCATGGCCGGCACTTGCAACCACTAAATACCTGACCGGACTTTGTTGGGAGCAGAAATTGATATCATGCATATCATCAAGTTTAATACACCGTTTTTCCACAAAACCATTGTATCTTCTACCACCGGCCAGCGAGCATCAGCCAATCGCCTGTGCCAGCACTGCAACTGTGAATGGCTAGACAACTTGGCATGGTATGCACTTGGAGACACCCTGGCTCCTCGACATCTTGGACCATCAAGAAACTGATCTTGTGCTTATGCGCTGCACACGTCTGCCAAAATATCTGCACAGGTGTGACAGTTTACCCCGCGTCAGCAAGCATGGTTCAGAGGTTGCTGGAGTTGTACCCTCGGCATGTGCTGCAGCAATTGCCCAACGCAGTGACAGATAACCTCGCGTGCCGCGGTGGCCCTATACAGTCAAGCAGCACCAGTGAGGGGTTGGTGACAAATATTGGCCAGCACTTCCCCCTTGTCGGCATCACGCGCAGTGTAGACCAGCTGATCAGAGTGCTCAGCCACTTGCACCGCAAGTTTTGTAGGGATAATGCAGGGTTTTTTCCTGAAACGCTGCAGCTGTTGCGGGCAGTGGGTGCTCCCGGCGTGGGCAAGAGCACCCTGCTGCGCGCCATCTGGGGGTTGCTGCTGCAGCGCATCCAGGAAGTGAGGGACAGCGACCCACAGCTTTGGGAGGTGTGGAAAAAGTGGCAAGTACCAGGGTTGGAGGAGCGCCTCAAAGCCTGGGGATCACGCCCATGGGTATATGTGCTCTCGCTAGAGAAGCCAACTGGTGAGGGCATTGCTGTTACAGCCTGTGCAGCCTCATAATCGCTGTATGTCGGCAGTATGACTGGGGAAAATGGTCACGGCAGCATCGCTTACAGAGGCATGAGTGAAGAGGTCTGCTGAGTGCTAATCTCTGTTTGTTGGATGCGCTACAGTATATGCTGTACTTACCTCTTTGGGTCCTCATGGTGTTGCATTCCTGAATAATGTCAATCTAGTAGCTTTCACTCTGCTAAATAGTGCATCATCACGTCAGGCTGGTATTCGGTCAAGTTTCTTGACACTTTTCGCTGCAGGCTTAGGTTCCCTATCACTTACAGAAAAGCAGTTGCCAGCCAGCAACTGTCTGGCACTGCGCATGCTGTTTGGAGTTGTTGGCAGCCAACACAACCACACATACTCAGCATTTATCAGCAACTTAATTACAGCTGATCCCCTGCTGCTGGGTCTGCAGCCTGTAGATGTCATGAGGTTTGTTGAAGCCCTGCATGATACCACCACCACCAGCAGCAGCAGCAGCAGCAGCGATGATGATGACCTTAGTAGACCCATCACCACCACCACCACCAGCAGCAGCAGCAGCAACAAGCTCAGTCTGGCTGTATGGGCGTTTGATGAGGTCAACGTTGTTCCTGATGAACCAGGGAAGCCCACCTGGTTCCAGCAGCAGCTGGCAGAAGCAGTGCTGTCTAGGATGGGTGCGTTGACAGATCCTGACTGCAATATGATGCCTGTGTTCATCACAGCAGGCACCAGGGCATCAGCCATGACCTTGCTGGGGACGGCCAGCAGAAAGGCTTGCATCCAGGACATTAGAATGGCATCTTTCAGCGGCCTTCAAGAGCAGCAGCTGATGGTAATGGATGTTATCAGGCGGCTGCCGTGGCCAGACAGCAGCTCCCGACCAGTTGCACTGCCTGGACAGGACGGCAGCTTAGTTGACCTTGCAGCTGAGCAGCAGCAGCAGCTGGTGAGTTGCTGTCCTGCAGTGTTGACTGAGCTGCTGCAGAGGTGCGGTGACATCTTCAGGGCTGCAGAGTATGCCCTTGCGCACTGCGGAGGTGCTATTGGTAGTAGGAACTTCTATACAGGTGAATGGCAATCAAGAGGAGACCGACACTTTGCTGCTTAGGTGCCTCGTATGCTTGGTCTGGTCATCTGCCCTTGGCCTTGGGGAAGCTGCCAGCCCTCAGTGAGGTTCCTAACAGCGGTTGCAATGCAGATGCTTTGTGTGCACATGGTGTGCGCTTGTGGTTGTGTGCAAGAGGTGTTGCTGCTGTTGGAACATACCTCCTTTGACATTGCCTTTTTGCTGTCCTTCATATACTGACATATTCTTTCCTGTATGTGCTCTTGTGTGTTGCTTGGTAGGTCGGCTGCCCAACATACTCAGCAACGACAACAACCTGCAGGCAGATGTCATCATTCAGCAAGTGGCAGGTGTGCTTGGCAACAGCAGCAATTGGGACAAGTATTGATCTACTACAGGCAGCGAGCACCAGCTCATAGTCAAAGTGTTTGCCTACACCATCACCTGGAAGCCTGTATCCCGCTTGACCGTGTTGGCATGGGCCGCTGACAAAACCATAACAGTGCAGGAGCTGGAGGCTGATGGCCTGATTCTGCTGATGTGCAAAAGTGGGTTGAGGGGGGGAGTGCTTGCCAGCTCTGGATTGTCTATGATCATCCTGCATCCGTTTACCAATGTGCCTATGCAATCGTCTTTGCAGTAGGACAACAACACGAGCTTCTGCACCAGCTTCTGAGCTTAGGGTGTTCAACAACAGGCACCTTGCTTTTATGTTTGCTTGTGACTGTTGTACTGTTGTGGCCTCTTCATGCCTGGCAGGCACCATGCATCATGACGGGGGCCAGCGAGACAGCACGGACAGTGACGTGCCCGATGTTGACCAGCACGAGTATGGGACCCTGGGTGCAACTTTGCCTGACAAGGTGGAGGACTATGCTATCACGCTTCCTCCGGTCTTGCTGCTTGTGCTGCACCAGTGGTTGGAGGCCCAGCCAAGTGCTCGTCAGGAGTACTTCCGGCTACCACTGTTGCAGGACCTGGCTGAGTTGTGGCGGGACAGGGAGATTACGGATGTAAACATGCTGGCACTTCGCTTACAGCTGTACAGGGAGGTGTTTAAACAGCCAATCATCTGTTTACGTGACCTGCACCCTGGGTTTCAAGGGGGGCACTGTGATGTCAAAGTGTTCATACCGAATGATGGCTACATCCCAGCCGTAATTCAGGGCGAGGTGACGCCAAGCAAGTTTGCAGATCTTGCCACGGCGGCCACAACCCATGACAACTGGCTGTATGTAGGGACTGGGCAGAGTGGGCCTGCTGACAGCTGGGTGGTTTTGTTTGAGGCTGACCGTCACAATGTGCCAACAGAGCAGCGTGTTGTCATCAACATCCAGAGCAAGCTACGCTCTGGTGTGCAAACTGTCAGCACTGAGGCGCTGCTGAATCAAGTGAGGAAGGTGGCCATGCTGCCCCAGGACAGATGCAAACAAGCCGTCTTATATATATCGGACCAGCTGCCAAGTGCGGAGCTGCTGAAGCAGTTCAGACAAGCCCGCAGCATGCAGCCCCTGCATGGCAGTTTGAGGCAGCAGCAGGCACAGTTGCAGCAGCAGCCACAGTTGCAGCGGCAGCTGTGGCAGTTCAACTGGTCCAGTCGGAAGCGGGCAGCTGCAGTGGTGCGTGAGGAAGGGAGTATGGATGTAGTGCTGGTTCTGGGAGATGAACAGCACTTGAACAAGGGAGGCACCCTGGTGATAAAGCAGGCAGTAGAGAGGATGAAGAAACAGAAGTTAGGTAGAACAGCGGGCGACTCATTGTCATGATGACTTGTTGACCACTGATGCCACTGCTAGAGCACCCGCAGCAGCAGCGCCACTAGCACCCGCAGCAGGAACCCCAGGTAGCATCAGCGGCAGCAAGGACCCGGCACAGCTAGTGGCCTGCCACCTGTCACCTGCTTTTGGCCCTCTGCTCCCTCAAGGAATGCAGGGTGCAAGCCAGCATGCAGGTATGCAGCAAGGGACCATGCAGCAGCAGCAGTTGGCGATGATGTCAGCGACAACATCAACCTCAACAGGCTGGCATGCAGCAATTGCTCAGCAACAGCAGATGATGATGATGGTACGGCTGCAACAAGGTATGCTAAGTATGCAGCAGTGTGGTGTGATGTGCAAAGCATGTGTGAAGAATCAACCTTCAGCGGTTCACTTGTTGGAGGCACACTGACCAAACTGCCCATGCCGTACTTGATCAATTGTGTGACTGTCAGTATCTCAACCAAACACATGAGGGCTTCACACGATTGCTGTTATGACTGTCTGTCTGTGTGGATCACCTTTGTGTGCGTGCTAGTCATGAAACTGCAGTGTCTTGCTATGTGTGTTGCAGCACTTTTGCCGTTGGCAACGCACTTGACATTTGCTAATAGTCTGTTGTGTGCATGCTAGCAGCAGTGCACAACATCATCAGCATTAGGGCTCCAGTGACGCCGGCAAAATCCTGAGTTGTTGATGTTGCTTGTAAATTATGATCATACCGCGATGCCCATTCTGACCCCCAGCTGCCCCTACATTCACCAGCGGGAATGTCAGATGCTGCTTCTGGTCTCCTTCAGTTCCCTTTACAATTTGCACTATTCTTTCTGCTGCTTATCGTTGCAATTCAGCTCCAGACAATCACCCTATTTCATGGAGGTTCAGCTGAGACTGCCAGACGATCTGGTTGCAAATCTTTCAGGCACGGAAGGTAGAGCATTGCTGTCTTGAGGTCACTTCTGTTGCAACCCCACAGTACGGTACTGGCATCATGTACATGGTACATGTACCGGGGAGTATTGCCGGCATCATATGATGCATGTGCATGTGCAAAGGAGACAGATGCACCGCAGCTGCCATGTCAGTGAATGCCCTTGCACCATGCCTGCTGAAGGAAGATCAGTTGACAAGGTTTTGTGCACAGACATATGTGTACCATGCTGTGCTTGAGAGGTATTCAAACAGCAGCATCCGCTCCTACGGCTGTGATATCTCATATGCAACCACCTGAGGTGCTGCTGTACATGTTGGGCTGGTGCCTGTGCTGGTGTTTGACGGCATCAAATACTCCAGCACAAGGTAGCGAAGGAGTGAGTTCTACTTGCGCTTGTGATATTTATTATATTACACACACAATATAGTGTATACAGTACAGCATGTACGGTGCAGTGGGTTACTGAGTACCCGTGCACCCATCACGTGACAGCACACAAGAGCCATGAGCAGCGCCATGATCAAGTTGATGGTGATGTGTTTCTCGCATCTGGAAGCAAGGATCGGTGCTGGGCACGATTGGCCCAAGAAAGCTTCTGTGTACACAGAAGACATGTGGTACTGGGACCGACCGGTGAACACATAGCTGGCCTGCTAGCAATAATGACCGAGCATTGCGGTCTGGCAGTGTTTCTGTGTGATTCGGCCCTGTCATATACAGTTCAAGGATATTATCTGCTTGCAATGCCATATGGTGCTGGCATGGGGGATCGCGCCGCGCCTCGGAGGCACTAGGCAGTTTGCGCCGGGCCTTGATTATACACTCCGTTTTACAGGCAATACTTGGTGCAAGACGTCGATGGTAACTGGATGGGCAGCCGGGACAGCCGAGGCAGGCACACGCATCACACCAGCCCTGAGGGTGGCTCCCCCGACGCATGAAAGCGCATTTGCCATTGCATTTCAATTTGCTGCATGGCTCAATTTTTTTTACTCAGGCTGTAGTGGTCTGTGATGGCGTTCAGAGAATGTCTGCTCGTGAGCTATAAGATAATCATGGCGAGAGCATGTGCTGTGAGGGCATCTGATGCATCCATAGAACCCTGCCCTTCAGGGGCATCCGATGCCTGCCGCCGGCGAAGGAGCCAACAAAGTCGCTCTGGGGAAATTCACTAAGAACTTCCTTGCAACATCAATGATTGCAACATTCACCATCCAGTGACCAAAAATCTTCTGACAAGTCAATTCAAAACAGTAATCATTAATGTAACTGTGGCCCACAGTATGATATTCCCACAATTCAGCCAACCCTCACAATCCAGTGACCAAAAATCCTCTGACAGGTCAGTTCAGAACATCATCGATGAGTATTCCCCACAATCCAGCCAAACCTCACAATCCAGTGACCAAGAATCCTAGAACAATTCAATTGTTCAGACTGAGCCGTTGAACTTCTGAATTGTTGGAGGAATTCAGCACCTCAGAGAATGATTGATGCACCCGCCAAACCTCTTCAGGAATTTTTCACAGTGCCAGGAGGTGGCTGAGGCTCAAGCCCCAACAACACTTGCCACACATTCATGCGCGTACACGAGTCCAACCTGTTGGATCCTGTCATTGCATAACTGCGTGTATTGGCTGCTGGCGGTGGCTGCAGCAATGCACAACGTGCTACATGCTGCAGCACGACCCACGGCCAGTGGTCGTGGAATGTGCTGGGGCAGTCGTTGTCTAACACCCCATCTGAGGCATCAACCTGTGGAGAACAAGCTTCACCCACTCCAGGGGCTCCGGCATTCAAACACTGGTCCCCAATGATTCGCATCCTGTTCTGAGCCTGTGGAACGTGTCCCCATGGCTGGCCAGCTTGTATGGTGGTCCTGAAATGTGCATCTGTTAGTATTGGTATAGGGTCTTGATTGTTCCAAATCATCCATGTCTTGTCACCCAAGTATCGATCATATATGGATGTCCAGCAGTCTTCATTTTGACCGCATTTAGGACCAGTCTTGTATGGATCAAAACCCCAAACCCCATCCACGTGAAACCCTTGCTCCAGTAGCAACAAACCACAGAGAAAGGATGATGCGGCACCCAAGCTGTGTCCTGTGATGTAAACCTTCGCCTTGTCAGGTGCGTTTGTGGCTGCAGCTGCACTTTTGACTGCCTTGAGTACCAGAGGGTATAAGCCCTCCATGGACTGCTGTACAGGGAAATAGATGTTGAGGGTCTTGTTCAGAATTGTCCAAGGCCGCGTTTCAAACTTGCCTGTTATAAGCCCCTGACCAAAATCAGAAGTCCCCCTGAATGTTTCACAACAAGTTTAACAGAAATGAGCAACACTATCACTGACAGGTCAGCCAATATGTTGTTTGTGTGCAAGCCAGTGCTGGCTGTAGATGAGAACTGGTCCAGTCCATTGACAAAGCATGACAGTGACACTATGTTGCACTAGACAAGTCGGCGCCTGACACACCTTCCAATAATATTCAACACACACAGTGATGTATTGCCTGTGCTCAAACCGCTACTTGTCTTTGTTTGACACTTCCAATGCATGCTGTGCAGCACTCCTATGAATTATGCTCGGCGGTTTCAAACCTGAACTGAGTACAAAAGTCTGTCGTCTGAGCCAACAAAAGTGCCAGCCAGGTACTTTGAGACAACTGAGACATCTGTGCTCTGTGCGCACACATTACCTGAAAACAACAAATACATTGCTGTCTGTACCGATCACAGCAGCATGGCCAGCAGCTCCAAGGCTTTTGGGCTGGTAGTAGTCTGCAAACTGAATGTTGCGGGCTCCGAGGCTCACATACTTGGCTGTGAACCGCCGCTGATAGTCCTGGATCTGCAAGCAAGCCAACAATAAAACAGCAGATTGCAGCAAGCACTGACAGGCCAGCTGGCAACTTGTAGCACTATCCCATTGTGAGGTAATTCTCCAAACCTTGGAGGTAGATTTCTGGCGCGCTTCTCCAAGCCTTCAGAGCCTCAAGAGGAGTAACACTCGTGGACTCCAAGATTGATGGTACCAAGGGCCTATTCGATGTGATGTGTGAAGCTTTAAGTTGCTTCAGCTGCACCCCCTGATAGGCTCAACTTCACATCAGGCCACAGGCTGTGGAGCACATGCCATGACCCATCAACAGCACCAACAGTATGCTGCAAGCCATGCCGAGCAAGCATCAAAGCAAGGGCCTCATTACCAGCTACTGTTATTCAATGACACAAGGCTTGTGCTCATAGTGGGGGCCTGGGACTGTCGTTGCTTAAAACTGCAGACAACCATTAGATTAAATTTTTTGGTGGTGGTAAAGCAGAACACCGGCAGATGTGGAATTCAAAGGGCCTCTCACCTCTTGTGGATTAAGCCCATCCGCAACATTGAGTAGAGTGTAATTGTACTGCTTTGCAAAGGGGTATATGTCGTTGCTCATGGTTGCCATCAGCAACACATTGTACATGTCTGATGTGTCCTCTGGGTGAAAATAACCATTGATGAGCAGCTGCTGTGACCATCTGCTGCATGAAGCACCATCTGTACTGCTTGCTAGTTTTCTGCTGCTGCAAAGCCGCCTGCTTTTTCCTGCAGTTGCTTCTGCTTCTGGTTCTGCTGTTGGGGACTGAGGGATGGTGAAGTCTACACCTAATGCAGCAGATGCTTGGTGAGTGTCTAGTTCGGGAGTTGTTGCTGATGCTTCTGCAGTGGGCTTGTTGCTGGAGGATGTGGGCAGCAGAGACCGTCTGCTGTTGGGGCGGGAGGGGGCCACAGTGGATTCAGATAGGTGGGATGCTGATCACAATGGTACAATCAGCACAGATAGCAAACAGAAAAAGTCAGCCGAGTCAGTGGTGACAGCAGGTCAGCTTGAGCAGCCTGGTCCTGGCGTGGCAATAGCATGTGATGAATGTGATGCAGTGCTTGACATGCAGTTGTCAAGCAAATATTTTGTACTGTGAATCCAGGGCAGGGATCATTACATCACAACGAGGCCCACAGTCAGCTGCATGATGCCATGAAACTCAGCATTGATTCTGTTGTGCCAGGGTCATGCTGCAACATTGTGATTCTTTTCGTTTTGTAAACACAATCCGTCCAGGCGGCAGAGCCGCTGCTTTACTAGTGTACCTTGGAATGCTGCTATGCTGCTCAGGTCAAAGTCAGGCCCAGCATGCGTGCGCTGCAACCGCCGCCATTTTACAATGTATTTTAAGTCTTCAAAGCAACTAAACGTTCCTGGGTGCTCTGAAGCTGCACTTACCGGATGCACTGCATAGTGCGAGGATCAGAAAGGCGCCAGATATAGCTGGTGAGCTCCCTGCCAATTTGCGGGGTCTGCTGAAGCCCATATTTCATCAGTTTATAAGACACATTTACTCCTCACAAATTCATGGTAGTGCAAAGCACAAGCGGGCGCAGTGGCACTGTGGCCGCGGTATCTTCCAGCGCGTGCCTGGCCGACTTGAACTCCGCTTCATGCCACTAGGACAAATCTATGATGGCTGCAAATATAAATACGGTGGTTGTGAATGGATAAGCAGTAGCAGCAAAGCTGAATGCGAGCGTTGTGACAACATATGCATCCGTATTGCCGCGTATTGCCTGCACAGCTTCTCGTGCAAAGTGCGCGTTAAAAATATCAGAATAATGTATTATCATGTTGCATGGGTGTGTCATTCTCGCCAGTTACTGGAGAAGTTCATCCCAGCCTGGCACGGTGTGATAGAAGCGCTTCTATCATAGCTTATACCTTTGCGGCAAAGTTGCTGGTTGACAGCCTGATTTGAAACCAACAGGCACAAAAACGCTTTCTTCAACGTTCTATGTTTCAAGAACCAGTGCAATATCATAATGATGAACATGTGCAAGTACTGCAGCAGCCTGCTGCTACGAACTGAATGCCATTCAGCATGCTGAAGCGCAGTGCTGTAGTACGTACATGACCGTCAAACACTGCGATGGTATGCAGGCAGCATGATCAACACGTGCACCATACCATACCATACCATACAACCTGGCCCCAGAGGGGCGCCCCGGAGGAGCCAACATAGTCGCTCATGGGGGGTTGCACCGCAAAAGCTGTTCTATGCTGAAGATATGGTTGGTGATGAGGTGTGCGTTTACTCAAGAGGTTCTACATGGCGACTGACAAAGAACTTCTTAATTGAATTAGTCGACTTCCAATCCATTGCTTTGGCCCCAAACCACTTCACTGATCAGTGAAGTGGTTTCACCATGAAAAGTCTGAGGGATTATCTGGCACATCCATACCATACCACACCATACCATACAACCTGGCCCCAGAGGGGCGCCCCGGAGGAGCCAACATAGTCGCTCATGGGGGGTATAAATCCGCATCGCATTCCTCAACACAATCAAACCAGTCTTCACTAAGAAGTGATCCAGAATCATCCGAGTCTTCAAGTGACGCCTCAACATCAATCAATCATTGAATGACTGAAGTTGCAATGATTACTTTGGCAAAGTATGCGACTACTAACTTACAACTACAGCAACTTGCACTTCAATTACTGATTCAGCAGTCCCTGCTAGCAATATTGATTCTTCAATATTAATCTGCCCGGCACATTGTTGGCAACAAAGCTGACTGCCGCAGCGGCTAGTGGATTCGATGCTGTTTATGCAAGGCTTATGCAAGGTTACTTTGTTGCATTTCCAATGCACTCCAAAGCCAAAGCCTTCTCCTCTACCAATTCATCTGCTGTGATGATCAACTTCTCATTTGAGCGAGCATCAATGGGCAAGTCCTGCAAGTTCTCACCAGATGCTGCAGCAAGCGTAGTGCTAGCGACCAGCAGCGTATCAGAGCACTGCCTCATCGGACTCTGGCAGTCCCAGAGTTGGTCAACCCTTCATATGACTTGCTGGATGGTTGGACAACATATATGTTTGTAGAACGATGCATGAGGTGCCTGACTTGTCTGTGGGTATCCACCCAAATCACCTGAGCAGTTTAGTCAGATTTAGACTGGCTGCTCAAGGTTTGCAAATATGTGCAGGACGATGGCAGGGTCAAGCTATAGCTTGACTTAGATAGGGCCCAACGTGTTTGTAGTAGATGCTCCCAAGAGGCAGTAGAGGATGAATTTTCATTCATGTAGTGTTTGAATGCCCCAGATATAACTCATTGTGGTAGACGTTTGCAGAGTTGTATTCAGCTTTTGGAGGGTGGGACCAATGTAGTGCAACTGCCCGGCCTATCGGAGTTGATTTGTCCTTGTTCATGCATCAGAAGCCCAGACTACTTGCATCATTCTTGCATGCTTGATGGCTTAAGCGTTGCAGCCCAATGGCAAATTTGGCAAACTTTAAAGTTCTAGAGTTTCAACACCAGAAGTTGAGGCGTCACTTGAAGTCTCGGATGGTTTCTGATCACTTTATAGTGAGGACTGGTTTGATTGTGTTGAGGAATACGAGTTGGATTTATACCCCCCATGAGCGACTATATTGGCTCCTCCGGGCCGCCCCTCTGGGGCCAGGTTGTATGGTATGGTATGGTATGGTATGGTATGGTATGGTATGGTATGGTATGGTATGGTATGGTATGGTATGGTATGGTATGGTATGGCATGGCATGGCATGGCATGGCATGGCATGGCATGGCATGGCATGGCAAAAGTGGATTCAACTTATCCTGCTTTCCCTTCAAAAGCAAGAAAGCCTTTGCATCAACTTGCAGGCGATGGCGATCAACGTTGCTACAAGGCTTCACTTTAAAAAGCTCAACATCACACAAAAGTCTGAGCATGCTAGTGGCTGCCGTGCAGTGCCAATAATGGTGCCGCAAGTGATTGGTGTCAGAGCAAACAACTCTATATAATAACACGAATCACATGCATTCAGACACTATGTATATACACTACTAGTAGCACATCCAAGGCTGAATCTGCGTGCATATCAACAGGATTTACTACATGCCATCCCCCGGACCATCTAACAAGCAGCATCAATGTCCCGCCATAAGTTGACTCACAAGACCGTACATCCCCATGAGTGACTTTGTTGGCTTTGACGGGGTGCCCCTCAGGGGCCAGGTTGTATGGTGTGGTATGGTATATCAATTGCCACTGAGAGTCTTCACGTGTGTACATATGAACTTGATTAAGTGTAAGCTCACACTTGAGATGACCAAGCCAGCGCTTGCCAAGCTGCCAGCAACTCAGCATCGTATATTCAGGGCCACTGCAAGTAGTGATCCAGCCACGACACTGTCAGTGACAGCCTCTGTCACTCAGGGGCCCTCACAGCAGTCCCTGAGCCCGTGTACTACAGTAGCTCCTGGTGGCTCCCTCACCTCAGGCTTGACCGCCTCCGCTGCTGCTGCTGCTGCTGCCGCCTTGCCACCATCCCAGGGCCAGTAGCCACCAGTCAAGGGAGAGCCACCCTGCTGACTTGATCTCATAAGATGACCATCCGGGATTTAAGGCTTTGAGCAGAAGTGCTGAATGGTGGCAGCAACGACGCTGTCAGCAGCAGCAGCAGTGGTTTAAAGTGCGACACCATTGACAGCCCCATGATCGCCACCCAGCGCAAAATAGCCATCGCCAGCCACTGTTGCTGCTGCTGCTGCTGGAGGAGCTTGAGGCACTGCAGCAGCAGGTGGTGGTGGCACTATTGCTGCTGCTGTTGGCGGCGCTTGGCAGCAGTACTCCAGTCAAATCAGCTTTGTGGAATGTATGCTGTGAATGACCCGGTCACTGAATGTCAATGTCTGGGGCTGCAACAACCCCTGAATCCATCTCTTGTTGTTGCTGCTGCTGCTGCTGCTAGCAGTGCTGCTCATCATGTAGTGATACAGCAGCAGCAGTCACAGTGAGGGTGGAGTGGCCAGTATGACTGATGTGACTGCTCCCATTGCTGCTGGTGATGCCACAGCAGCAGGTGTGCTGGGAGCCACCCTACTGGCAGCTGCTGCTGCTGTGTTTGCCAGGTCACCTAGGTGGTTCCTAGACTGTCAACATCAAAAGGGTTGTTGCTGGTGAAGGGATTGTACTGTTTGCTGCTGGTGCTGTTGGTGCCATACATTTGTCCTCTCAGGGTGTCAGTGAGCATTGTCCAAACACCTAACCTGGCAGCTGTTGCTGCTGCACCAGCTGGTTACTCTGCTGTTGCTGATGCTGCGGCTGCTGCACCAGCTAGTGACTCTGCTGCTGGTGGTACAGGTACAGGCGCAGGTGTTGGATCATCACGTCTGGTCACACTTGCACTGAGTTCTGTGCCAGCAGGTATCAGAGCACCCCTGATCTCATGAAACAGACCACGGCTTGACCTGGAACTGGTACCACTAGTAGTACTGCTGTTGCTGCTGCCAAGGACTGCATTGAAATTTTGGTGCCGCTGCTACTGCAGCCGCTGCAGTAAAGAGCTTTGCTTGGTTACTGAAACTGCTGCCAGCACCAGTGGTGCTGCTGCTGCTAGTACTGCTGGTGCTGCTGGAGCCGTCAGCATGAAGTTTGTGCTAGCGACTACGCAAGTGAGCTGCCTCCGGTTTCAACATCACCAGCAGCAGCAGCAGCAGCAGTTGTTCCTGCACTTTCTGATCCAGACATCCAACCATTGCTGCTGCTGCTGCTGCTGCTGCCAGGATTGTGCTGTTGAGCTGTTAGTGTGCTGACATACTGACGCAGTCCTGTGCCCTGTGACATTGGCATTTGTTGCTGCTGCTGCCATTGAAGCAGGTTCAGCTGATGGACCTGAAGCAGCACAAGCAGCAGCCGTGACAGAGAACAACAACAACACGAGAGCTTTGTTCTAGTTTGTTTTGAATGGTTCATGGCGTAAGTAAGCTTCCAGCATTGTTAACAATTTGTTATGAGTATATAATGCATGAATCATCACACTTAGGTAAAGCATGCAGACTCGCACCTGATGTGATTTCCTCGGCAGCACACTCCTTCACCACAGACTCATTTGTGTGACGAACCACCACCAGAACATTATCGCTGCTGCGGCTTTTGTCAACACTGCAAGATTCCCAGTCACGCCTGCAACATCATCATGACAGTCACAATCAAATGCAAGCGTATCCATGTAACATATTGTAACAAGCTCGTTTGCAAATAGAGGATTCAACTCACCCTGCTTGTCTCTCAAAAGCAAACAAAGCCTTTTTGGATGTTTTTGGACAATGAAGAATAGGTAGTATGCTTTGAGAGGCACCAGTGCTGAGGTGGTTCAACTCGCTTTTCTCGTAAACAACCCTCACCTGGGCCGGTAGGACACCTTGCTGTGATCACATCACCGCTGCTGCTGCTGCTTTCACACGAAACCAGCTCTTATCCACCCACCGCTGCCATGCATTGTCCTGCCAAAGCGAGTCAGGATGTGCGGATATGCCAAGGACCTGCAGATCCCTAGAACCACCGGTGCAGATTGCTGCCAACACCGCTACTCTCCTCACTGGCACATACAGTTCCTGAAGACGCTGCAGACGTAGTGCCAACACAACAACATCATCATCCATCACAAACCAATCAGGCCCATTCAGATGCAGCTTAGTGAGCTGGGTCAATGCACTCAGCTGTTGCACATCACCAGCCACAAAAGCAACTGCATCATCAACTTCGAACCAAAGAGACAGTTCCCGCAAGCCAGACAAGTTGGCTAAGCCTCTACAGAATGGAGGCAGTGGCAGGTTCCCTTGTCCAGTTATTCGGACCCGCTCAAACTCTAGCTGGGTCAGACTTGTGGTGCGTGAGATGTTGTGCATCAGCTGCTCAAGGGACGCCACAGTGACAGTTGTATCAAATTCATTAAGATCATCAAGACAGACACTGCGGAGCTGCGGAAGTTGAGGCCATGCTGCCGAAGCTTCTATCACAGCCCCAGTGTCGCTACTATGCAACACCACATGTTGCAGTTTGGGGAGAGTACTGAGTGCCAGGAGATCAGCCGCTGTCTCATGTGAGTAAAAGACGAATACCTTCTCCAGCTGAGTGACTGATGTTATGTTGAGACCGGCTGTTGAGCTAGACATATTTGATCTGAACACATTATTGCCAAATTGTAGTTGCAGTACCACCAATTGTCTTGGCAGTGGTCCCAACACTAGGTCACGATGTCCAGTATTACACAAAGTAATTGCCATGTAGGTGAGGCGTGTGAGATGTGAGAAACCAGCCACAGGCAGCTGTGGGATGTCAACATAAAGCAACAACAACCTCCGCAGGTTTTGCGCAGGAAGCTGCTCATGCCTGAAATTGCCAACATCCTCTAGCACTAAACTGGTCAGCTTGGTGAGCTGAGCGATCGCTGGCATGCAAACATCCAAACCCAAGGCATTGACAGCGCCAGCCTGGCGCCTGGCATGCCCAAATGATGTCAGCTCTAGGGAATCCAGATTGGTAAGATGACGCAGTCCCATGAATACATCCAACATGGCCGCCATGTTTCCGTGTCCAATGTTGATACATAGGTAGGTCAAGGTTGCTTCTGGAAGGGACCTGAGTACAATCCTCCTGTTAAAAACAGTATCACAGTACTCGTGAAGCTCCAGTTTGCACCCTGCTTCTTCTGCAAGCTGAAGGGATTGTGCCAGCAATGCGTCTGCCTCATCCTTCTCTGTGACCATCATGCCAGAACAATCGATGTCGATGCTGCCAGACCTGACAGTATTGGGTGTCCCGCAATACGCGTTTAACCATTTGATGAAGGCGTAGATCTCTTCCTTGCCCTTCACTGAGACATCTATTGTCAATGGACTGGCCGTTTGAACAGCTGCTTTACATGCTTTGCTGATTCTGGGTACGCTGCAGAACAACTGCTGATCGCTGTTTAACACCTCCAACACCTTTTTAATCAGCTCCATGCTGCTGTCCTGGGCGGTACAGGGTCTTGCAAGCCCGTTGGATCTGCATGGCAATGATTCATGATGGCAGCAGGCAAATCTTTGGTCGCCAGGAACCTCTCTACTGTAGAGGGCAGCAGCTACCGCCAGATAGCTACATGCGCCCCATGCCTTACTTGATATTTGTGAGATTACGTGCAGTTGCGGAGTCTGCAAGCGTGCCCTGGGCAATGTGCGGCAGTATACGTAGTAAAGTATCGACACTCATCCTCACCTGGCATGCTCCTCACTGACAGAAGGCTGATGGTTCTCGGCAGCCATTCAAATCTGGACTTGCTGTGCGGTGGCGTAAATAGTTCAAGTAAGCGACCGTTTGCTGACTAGAGTTTTCCCGGTTTAATCGGAGGGAGAGCGTCTCGTGCGTTTTTGCAAGCACAGTACTCTGGCTGCTTTCAAGCGGCTTGTTTTGTTGTTAGACGTTGGGGATGTTGGTCAAACAGTGAGCTGTAGGCCTGTTAGGATTAGATCTGGGGTCCTGGGGGGTCATTTGGGTGCTGACAGCGTGCCCGTTTTTCCAAATCTG
Organism: Coelastrella sp. MACC-549; assembly: GCA_018290735.1. Taxonomy (NCBI): domain Eukaryota; kingdom Viridiplantae; phylum Chlorophyta; class Chlorophyceae; order Sphaeropleales; family Scenedesmaceae; genus Coelastrella; species Coelastrella sp. MACC-549. The sequence goes on from JABEVS010000289.1 coordinate 35,634, forward strand.
GGCGCCACTGATGGGCCGCTGCTGATTGTACACAAATTGGATCTAAGGTAGGCAGGAGTCCGGACTCATAGCAGCACCATTCAACCACCGCCATTGTACTGCATGCGGTACTGCGCAGCAGTAGTACTCCGCCAGCAGCCTGCTGGATCATCACTATTCGAAACAACATGAAGGCTACTCCAGAGGAATAGCAGCCTGGCGTGTATCGACTATTGACCATGCAGAACTACTTCAACTAGACAATGGTCATGCCACTGGCTGGCTGCACTGTAAGACGTGGCCCTCTCCAAAGCCATGCTAATCAAGCAACTGCGATGTTAGTGCTCTTCAATCACTCATAGGTGCTGCCAGCAGCGGCTGATGCTGCAGTTGTCACACCTCATCACTGGCGGCTGCGTACTACTACTACTACTACTACTACAAGTTACCTCAAGGGTTTCCACCCGTAAGGAGCCAGCTAATGGCACTCTGACAAGCAGAAGTTTTCTGACTACTACAGATGTATTTCCGACACCATTCCGATGTATTTCCGACACACTGTCATATCGGAGCTCGATCGGACATGCATCTGAGTCCATCTGAGTCCATCTGAGTGCATGTCGGAACTGCATATCTGTAACAATATCGGACAACATCCAACAAACTAATTCAATATCGGAAATGCAGATCGGAATTGCATCTGACATGCGTCTGAACGGGTCAGCGGCCTATCTGACAACGACACATCTGATGCGAGTCAGAAATGAGTCACGTGTCGGACATGAGTCTGAACACCCACATCAGACAACTAGATATCCAGGTAGATGCACTTTGTTACCATCAAAATTGCTCTGCAAAAGCTTGGATGCCACACACCATGATCAAATGCATCAGTCACCATATGGTATACCATGCACGTGCACGTACAGCACCCTATTTGCCTCCCAAGACTGCAATATTCAACAAGCTACGCAACAATAAGTTTGCTGCTCAGTTGATCACATATGTGATGGTCATCACAACATGCATGTTGTGCACACATGATGGGCTGCCTGATGCACGTATGTCTGTAGAGAAAACACAACTTCTGCATAGTTGGCACTGCAGTCTGGGCCCACAACAAGATTAACTGTTGTGACTGCTCGGTTGCATGCAGAAGGCCATACTGGGGCGCAACTTACTATACTGGTATTCTAGTGGTTCTTCTTTTTCTTGTTTTGCTTGGTAGGTGTGCTCTTGCCCAGGGCACGCTTGTGCTTGGGTGGGGTCTTTATTCTGCCCCTGGCCTTGGCCTTGGGGGATGCTGGTGGTGAGACCAGGTCATGAGTTCCCTTAAGGGCCTCGTCAAGGGCTGCAGCATCCTCCAGCTGCTGTAAACATGAACAAGCACAAACAGCCTTAGCATTTGGGCTAGCTGATAATTGCATGACAGAGCAGGCAGGTAATCCTGACACCTCAGTAAGGCTAGTTCTACTTGTCCATGGTTACGGTCCAATCAATCCCTCCAGCTTTGTTGCTCAGTTAAGTGGATGCACCAATGCTGCAACTAGGCTGTTGCACCCCAAGTAGCAGTGTTTGTGCATTGATACTGCACCCCAGCACTCAACTACCAGTACTGCATCGGATCATCAGGTTCTCACCTCAAGTTCCTCCTTCGCAGTGGCAGTGGCAGCAGCAGCAGCAACGCTGGACCCTGCACCGGTGCCCTTCTTGCTCTTCTTCTCCTTCTTGACACCCCTGAAGCCCTGTTGGCCCAGTGTGAGCAGGCGGGCATCATCATCAGGCACTGCCATGGGGGCAGCTTTGCGGTTGCTGTGAAAAGTGCCGTACCGCTCATTCCAAGCCTCGCCTGCAAGCAGTATCGTGGCAGCAAGGCAGTGGCAGAGTCAAGACAAGGCATAACAACAGGCGCACGTGTGCACATGTTGCTGCTGGTTGCACTCAGCAAAGAGGCCTTGAGTGGCTGTACTGCAAAGTCACAACAACTGCTCAGGTATCAACTCGCAGAAGGTCAATCAAGGTGGTTTGCTCATTTGTGCTGTGTCCTGCCACGCTGCACCCTCCTAGGCCCTTCTCACCCTTGCTGCAACTGCCACTGATCTCACTATCTTCAATGACAATCTGCTTCCCACTGTCAGACCCGTCACTGCTGCCATCATCCAGCAAGGTCTGGTGATCGCTGACGCATGTTGGATCATCGGACACGCTGCTGCTGCTGCCAGATGCTGTCATCAGAGAAGGTACGTCAGCGCTGCCACTGTCGCTGTCTGTTTCCAGGTCCTCATATTTGCACTCACACTGCTCCCTGAACTTTTCCCAGTACTCAGGCTCGAAGCTTGCGGGCTTCTCTGCAATATCTTTGTTGTGGTTTGACAGGCTCCTGAACACATACAGCAGATAGACAGCGGCAACATACTAAGGTTAAGACCTACAACTAGTACAGCATGTGTCAGCATTCTGCCACTGTACAGCCACTGTGGTTTCAAGGCCCACCAGAGTACAGGCCGTTTGTGGTAGGGTATATTACGCCTCAATGAAATGCATGCAATCACTGTCTGCTGACTCGCTGCTTGCGCATGTGGTGCTGCAAAGTGCTGTATGGATTCCGTGTTTGCGAACGCAACAAGGCTCACCGCGCTAGCTTGTTCCTGATGTCCTGTACTGACGGGGGGGTGTCCATGCCATTTGGGTGGACGTCCGCCAGCTGCTCAACAATATAACCAATCACCAGGCTGATGCCAGCAGTCCAGGTGTCAGCAGATGCCAGCAGCGGGTATGCCCCTGTCTCCTCATCACGCGGCCAGAACTTGCTGATGCCAAGGAACTTGTTGATGAGCTTCTTGACCTGTACATAAACAGCAGCAAAGGTATGTAACGAAGACATTCATAGCCGTGAATGAAGACAACTGCTTCTCAGTGCAGCACCATATTATTTCAGTTACTCCAGTATGCTGTAGGCTGCTGCTGTATGGCTGCACATCAGTGCATGCAGTGATTGTGCATGTCAGTAGGTGTCGACAGCAAAGCTGTCAAGCTGTATGGAGTGCATCAAACGTCCTTCAACGCCTCCCAAAAGCTGCTGACCAGAGCCTGCAAGTATGACTGCTGACGGGCTGTCATTGCTCACCTCAGGCTCCAGGCCACAGACCAACTTCATTCCAGCGGCAGCTGCTGCACAAACAGCAGCACTGCAGCATCTTGCATCCCCCTTGGCCACGGTGGTTGGGACGCTGAAACGGGCTGCTGCAGGGGTTGTAGGGGTGACATCAGACCATGAGATGCTCACGAGGCAAGTGCCCTCGTCGATGAGGCATCCAAACGCACCAAACAACAGGTCGGTGGCCCATTGGCGCAGCTGTGCCTACGGATAGCTGCCAGAAATCACTGATGCTGCCCAGCCCCGCACATTTACTGCATACAGCAACGTAAGACAGCGCCGGCTGGCGCGGTCGGCTTGTTCACGCAGGTGGAACAGGAAGATACCTCAGTTAGTTGCAGGCCAGACTGGCGGGTACAAGATTATCTGACTCGTTTGCAATACATTCAGCATTTAAATCAGTTTACTTACTTGTTGAAGGCCTAGCACGGTCCTGGTGGCGCCCTCATCAATCATTTGCTGCTCTGCATCTCTGGCTGACAGGAGTACACATCAAACACTCGCTCACAGTCCACTCTGTTCGCAGAGCGTACGTGCGTGTAAATTTACCCATCTTGTATACATTCTTCCACGAATTGCAGTGCAGCTCGTCTCCTAAGTGGGTAACGAAGTGCACCCACAACCTGCACTGTGATTTGCCGCAATTAATGCGCTTTGCATCCCTCATTTCGGCTTACACTGGCATATGAGCATCACATGGAGTAAAGGTCATGTGCGACAATGCCAGTACATGGTATGCCTGCTTACATGCAGTTCAAGCTGCCAATAACAAGCCGCTGAGTTTCGCAGCCTAGACAACGCCATCGCTGCAGCAATGCACAGCGTGCGGTGGAGAAGCCGTTTGAATACGTTGAGTAACGCATTCATGCCCGTTGAGTCTTTTTCAAGGTCCCTCAGATGTACCTCTGAGGTACGATCGGACCTCTTCAGATGGAATTTCCGACAGAAATAGCATCTGACAGGGATCGGACACTATCTGACACCATCTGACAGGGATCAGAAAATCGCGATTACCAGAGTGTGGCTCATGGGGGCACACAAAAAATACACAGGACACCCTGGTGTGACTGCCTTGCGTCATATGCTTCTAAGGAGCTCAATAAAGGCTCATAGACATAAACAACACAACACTGTCAGTGATAGTCTGTCCCTCACAGCAGTCCCTGACCCCCTGTCGCTCTTGGTGGCTCCCTCACCTCAGGCTTGACCGCCTCCGCTGCTGCTGCTGCATCGCCACCATCCCAGGCCGAGTAGCCACCAGTCAGAGGAGAGCCACCCTGGTGACCTGACCTCATATGATGACTCATCCTGGTTTTGAGGCTTTGAGGAAATGTGCCGGCTGGAGCCTTGTTGGCAGCAATGCCGCTGTCAGCAACAGCAGCAACAGCCTGCTGCTGCTTCTGAGAAGTATGAGGTCCGATGCCATTGACAGCCCCATAATCCCCCCCCCCTCCCCGCAACATCACCATCACTGGCTGCTGCTAGTGCTGCTAAGGAGCTTGAAGAAATAAAGCAGCAAGAGGTTGGGGAGTAGCAGCCTGCTGGGAAGTTTCGAGTCAAAGCCGGCACTGCTGCTGCTGCTGCCGCCGCCAGTGACACTTGTGACACTTGGCAGCAGTACTCCGGTCAAAGCAGCTTTGTGGAATGTGCGCTGTGCAGAACATGATCCAATGCTGGTGTCTGGGCTGCTACAGCCCCTGGATCCATCTCTTGCTGTTGTTGCTGCTGCTGCCAGCAGTGCTACTCATCGTGCAGTGATGCAGCAGCAGCAGTCACAGGTGCTGGAGAGACCAGTGCCATTGGTGTGACTGCTGCCACTACTGCTGGTGGTGACGCAGCAGCAGGTGTGCTGAGAGCTACCCTGCTGGCAGCTGCTGCTGCTACTGCTGTTGGTGTGATTGCCAGGTCACCCGAGTGGTCGCCCAGGCTGTCAGCATCAAAAGGATTGTTGCTGATGAAGGGATTGTACTTGCTGCTGCTGCTGCTGTTGCTGCTGTTGATGCCACACATTTGTCCTCTTGGATTGTCAGTGGGCATTGTCCAAATATCTTACCTGGCAGCTGCATCTGCTGCTGCTGCTGGTGGTGCTGGTACACTTGCACTGAGTTCTGTACCAGCAGGTATCAGAGGACTCCTGCCCTCATGAAACAGACCACGGCTTGCCCTAGAACTGGTACCAGTAACAGTGCCACAACTGCTGCTGCTGCTGCTGCTGCTGCTACCACCACCAAGGAGTGCATCAAAGTTGCTGCCGCCGCTGCTGAGGAGTCGCTGTAACAGAGAGCTTTGCTTGATTACTAGTACTGCAAGTGCTGGTACTGCTGCTGCTGGAGCTGTTGACATGTGATGAGAGCTTTGGGTCACAAGTGAGCTGCCTCCAATTTCAACATCACCACCACCATCACCATCACCAGCAGCAGCAGCAGTTCCTGCACTGGCTGATCCAGACATCCAACCATTGCTGCTGCTGCTGCCAGGGTTGTGCTGTTGAGCTGTTAGTGTGTTGACATTCTGACGCCTTCCTGTGCCCGTGACATTGGCAACCGCTGCTGCTGCTGCTGCTGCTGCCATTGAAGCAGGTTCAGCTGATGGGCCTGAAGCAGCAGAAGCAGAAGCAGTGACAGAGAACAACAACAACAGCATGAGAGCTTTGGTCAGTGGTCAGTGTTGAACACTTCAATGTGTAGATAAGCTGTCAGCAATGATTGTATTTTGTTACGACTGTATGAACTTTAATACACTCTAGCCAAGCATGCAGACTCATACCTGTTGTGTTTTCTTCAAAAGCGCACTCCTCCAGACTCGTCTGTGTAACAAACTGCCACCAGCAACATCATCACTGCTGCTGCTGCTGTTGCTGCTGCTATCAACACTGCAAGCTTCCCAGTCACCCCTGCAGCAGCAGCATGACAGTCACAGTCAGCTGCAAGAGTACCCATATAAACGTGATTGTGACAAATTCATTTGTAACAAGTGGATTATCTACTTATCATGCAGTCTTCTCAGAAACACGCAAAGCCTGCAAATCAGACAATGGAGAAATAGGTTTTATTATTTGAGAAGTTTCTACAACATCAAATGTGGTTTATCGTAAGAGCCTTGATTTGCTCTTTAACAATCCTCACCTGGGGCCGTGGCCCGGCCGGTAGGACACCCCACAGTGATCTCATCACCGCTGCAGCTGCTGCTGTTGATGCCACCACCACCTAATCCTAGCATGCAATTAACTACATCCTCACTACACGAAACCGGCTCTCACGCACATACCGCTTCCATGCAGCATCGTGCCAAAGCAAATCAAGCAAATCAACCTCGCTATCTCCATATATGCCAACAACACGCAGATCCCTAGAACCACCGTGGCAGATTGCTGCCAGCACAGACACACTCTTCACAGGCACACACAATTCCTGAAGACGCTGTAGGTGAAGTGCTAGCACAACAACATCATCATCCATCACAAACAAACCACATGCTTGCAGACACAGCTCAGTGAGCTGGGTCAATGCACTCAGCTGCTGCACATCACCTGCCACAAAAGCCGCTTGATCCGGCTGAGCCTTTATAAACGAAAGAGATAGTCCTTGCAAGCCGGATAAGCTGGTTAAGCCCCTGCAAAATGGAGGCACTTGTTGTACCCCTGGTCCAGATATTTGGACCTCATCCAACACCAACCGGGTGAGACTTGTGGTTATTGAGATGTTGTGCATCAGCTGCTCAAGGGATGCCGCAGACAGACCATCATCAGGATCAAGGAGAGCAACACTGTGGAGCTGCGGAAGCTGGGGCCATGCTGCTGAAGATGCTATCAGACTGTCGCAGTTGTTACTTGTGATGTCCACATCTTGCAGTTTGGGGAGTGTCCTGAGTGCTAGGAGATCAGCCGCTGTCTCATGTGAATAAATGAAGGACACCTTCTCAAGCTGTGTGACCGATGGTATAGCAAGGTGGACCGCTGAACTGGATAAATGATTATCACTACCCAGATCGAGATCTAGCTCTACCAGCTGTGATGGTAGCGGTCCCAACACTAGATCTTCACCATAACCTCCCCTTAAAGAAATGGACAGATAGCTGAGGCTTGTGAGGTGTGGGAAGGCTGCCACGTGTTGCTTTGAGATGTCAACATAATCCAATGCCAATCTCTGCAGCTTTGCTGCAGGGAGCTGCTCACAGTTGAAGCCATTGACCCACATTAGTACCAAGCTGGTCAAGTTGGTAAGCTTGGCAATTGCTGGCATGCAAACATCCAAAACCACGCCACCGGCAGCGCCATCCTGGAATGTTAGCTCCAGGGAGTCCAGATTGGTGAGGTGACGCAGTCCAATGGATACATCTGCCATGTTTTTGCTTCCGATGTTCTTGAGTTGTAGCGAGGTCAAGGATTTTGCTGGAAGGGACCGCAGTACAGACCTCCTGATAAAACCAGTACTGCAGTACATGTGGAATTGCACACTGCAGCCTGACCTTTCTGCAAGCTGAAGGGATTGTGCCAACCATGCGTCTACCACATCCATTTCTGCACTGCTCATGGCACCAGAATCTATGCAGATGCTGCCTGACCTGACAGTGTTTGGTGTACTGCAGTATTCGGCAAACCACTTGAAGAAGTCATATATCTCTTCCATGCCCTTCACTGAGACAGCCACTGTCAACGCTTTGGCTGTCTGGACAGCTGCTTTACATGCTTTGCTGATGCTGGGTATGCTGCAGAAGAACTGCTGATTGCTGTTAAACATTTCAACCTCCAACAATTCTGTTAGACGGCTGGCCAGCACCATGCTGCTGTCTTGAGCAGGATAAGATCTTGCAACCCCGCTGGAGCTGCATGACAATATTTATGGCAGCAGGCACAGCCATCAATCGCCAGGGACCTCTCTACTGTAGAGGGCTGCAGTTACCGCCAATTAGCTACATGCGCGCCATGCCACTCTTGTTCAGCTGTACAATATCACAATCGCAATTGCAACGTATGCAACGTGCACGTGTTTCACGTGAACAACGTGCGGCAGTGTATGTAGTGGAACATCGATCCAGGGGGCTCATACTCACCTTGTATGCCCCTTACTGACAGACACCTCATGGTACTCGGTTGCCATTCAGAATCAAGCTTGTTGTGGTGGTCGCGTGAACAACAGTTGGCGGACAACGTCCGTGGGCTGAATCAGATGATTACCGGTGGTTTTCTGACTTGATCGCAGGGAGTTGAGTCTCATGGGCAAGGCAGATTGTTGCAAGCACAGCGCAGTGAACTCTAGCTGGTTTCGAACAAATGGTTAGACGTTGGGGATGCTGATGAAACAGTGAGCTGTAGGGTGCAGGGTGGGCATTTTGGGGCAGGCAGCGTATGCGCTTGTCTCGGTGTAGGCGCCACCACCGATGGGCCGTTCCCGATTGTAATTTTGCCAACTGTACCTGGGACTCATAACAGCACCATACACCATAGTTGTACCGCAGTAGGGTGCTCTAATCTTGGTGTGCCAGTGTGGCTGAGCCACCAAGGATATTATCCCAATTGGGACAATATATAAAGGCCCTTGCGGCTGGAAAGGGTAACCTTCCTTGTACCGCAGCCAGCAGCTCCAGCTGGTTAACGAACATCACGAAGGCTACTTGATAAAGTTTCAATCAGCTACTTCACAGCAATAGCAGCCTGGCCTGCATGAAGTATTTTCCATATTTCTGAAATAGCGACTACACAATGAGCATGCCACTCATTGGCAGCACCTCAACATGACACTCTTGAGTTGGAAAAGCCAAAGCTGCCAGCACATCAGTGATCAAGCAATCACACTTTCAGTGCTCTTTAATCACTTAAATAGCTGCTGGCATCGATGCACTGACTTCAAGCTAGAAATCCTGGTTGCCTCAAGGTTGCCTCACTGATATATATACACTGTACCCAGTGTGACTGCACAGTGCCACTAGTGAACAGTACTGTTTAATATGGCATATGCCTTTGAGGAGCACACTGATGGCTCATAGACAACACAACCAGTAGGTATACTGGCAAGACGATTGTCCTGCACTCCGAGTCGGACAGGGGCCAGATTCAACCTGACAGAAGGAGGCAAGGAATATTACCGTTTCGGCTGCAACGCCCCCTTCGAGGAATTTCCTGGCTGATAAAATTTAAGACATCGACCACAAGCAATCAGTCAAAACCACATCACCCCTGCTGCTGCTGCTGCTGCCGCTGCTGTGAACTGCTGCTGGCAGCAGGCATGGTTTGCCCATGACGGCACCTCTCCTGCAGCAGCGATGCACTGCTGCCAGGCACCATCAGTATCCTTGCACAGGGCAGCAGAGCCGTTGTCGCTGCTGATGCACTTGGAGTGAAGACTGCCAGAACTGGCAGAGGGAAAGGCAAAGGGATACCAGCAAGGGTGGGCCTGTGGGGCACATACATCGATGTCATCATGTCCATCATTTCTGAATGATATGTCAGATTTAGTATATTGGATGCATACATAAAAATGATTTATAACATTCCAAAAGTGTGCGCATATGTAGCTTTAGATAGTGTTGGGGTTTACTGGAGCTGAAAAGAAACAGTGGTTGGTCATTTGTGGTGCACACTCTCGCTGAATTGTTTGTGACAAATCCAGTAGGTCTGTAGAAAGTGGTGCATGGGCAGTGTGTTAGTGTTTTTGTAACAAATTCGAGTGCAACTACGACCATCATCAACAGCGCACTGCTGCATGTGTTACACTTGTCACAAAACTTATATAATCAACACTCCACCAAATCTCGCACCGGCCTCAACACCTCACTGATGCATGTGCTACATCTGTCACCAGATCTTTGATATTGTGATGCATATCTGTACTGACATAAGATACATTGTGAAAGTAACAGCTCACGCACCGCTGCTGGAGTGTGCTGTCAATGTATATCAGATGTTTGAACTGTTTGCATGTACGTAGATAGTTGCCAGTATGACATATAATACATATAATTGGCAGTATGTTGTGAATGGTTGCAAAAGACTACTATTATATAGAATCATATACACACATGCCTGCCTCGGCCCCACACCACCAATGTTTATATCATGACATGCCCACCTGTGATGTTTTGGTGTTCTGTCTGCTGCTGCACAATAGCCCCAGGCACCAGAAGGTTCGGGACACACACCCAGCACTGATGACAACACATCAGCGGCACTGCTGCTGCTGCTGCTGTTGGCCATCAGCAATGTAGGGCAGCACACAGGGGGAGCCGCTGACAGTGTACCTGAACAACAATAACAATCACAACAGCAGCAGCAACAGCAACAAGATTGAAGCAGCATCCACAGAAGAAAGATGAGAAGAAGGTCAACCTTGTTGGCACAACCTGGCGCCAAGCACTGCCAATGAAAGAATATTCTTCTCTGGCTGCGTCATGGCAGGTGTCACGCCATGTGTCCAGGCTGCAGACTGCTGATCTGCATTGCCAGGATGCAAACTGGCATACTGCAGCCTGAGCATATGCCTACGTTGACAAGGAGCATCATGTCTGAATTGCAGTGAGTCTTTACTAAAGAAGTAATATGATCAGATTTATCGGAACAAAGCCTACACTGCAGTATACACTTAATATGCCCACCTTCTTCTGCTGTTGCCATCAGCTGGTTGATTCCATTTCGTCTCATAATCCGGTGAGCACTGCTGCCACACCCACTGCTGCCAAACATACAGCTGCCCACCACCACCAGCAGCAGCAGCACTGCTGCCCTCAGGCTGCAGGAATGATGAGGTACCCGGATCAAACCCTGCTGGTCTCAGAATGTTTTTTCTGCTGTCATCAGCACTGGACAAATCTCCATTCCGTAGTGCCAGATGCAGTCGTCTCTGGGTCTGTCACTCCAGGTGAAGGGGGTCAGGCAGGGGGAGCCTGACAGGGAGGTGCGGGTGATTGGGGCACAGGGCTCAACAGAACCCTGATGGCAGCAGCAGCAGCAACAGCAGCAGCAGAGGTTGCAGGAGTTGCGATGCTGGCTTGCGCTTACTGCCTGGCAACAGCAGTGGCTGAGATTTTGAGCTGATTTATAGCATTCTGCTGAACTTTTGAAAATTCACCATTTCTACCGCATTTAACACTTTACCAGTGCCCCGAGTGCTATAGCAACAGGTAGCTCCTTTAGGGCTTCACCCCAGACCCCACGGGGTTCGCCACGAAGGCCATCCAAATGTACATGTGTGCGTTGACACCACCTGCTGTATTGGGAACCCTGGTGGATCTGTTGCAATGAAGCCAAGTTTATGTATACTCTCAATCCTCAACTTCAACAATGTGTCCAAGACATTATTGAAGTGGAGGATCGGGAGTTTACATAGACTTCTGGCAGAATCATTCAGCCGTATTGACAATGTTACAATACTTGTTATAACACACTTAACACTGTATATTTGTCTGTCCTTCATCATTCACCTGATCATGCTGTGGCCCTGGCTCAACTGCTGTCACACATTCAAACTGGCCCAGCTCCCGGTTCATCAAACACAGCAGATCCAGCAGCAGGACTCACGTCAGGTACTGCTGCTGCCAACAGCAGCAGCACTGCTGCCACTGCTGATACCAGTAGATCCTGCAAGATGTCCCGTTGGTAGAGCAGTACAAGCAGTACAGCTGTACAAGCTGTACCGCCTTGTGCCAGAAGCATCAGGCGGTACAAGTCCTCCTAGGATCATGACATTGTTACTCGGCAGCCCTGACCAAATTTGATTTTGTACTGCTCCATTTGAGTTAATGTACTGCCCTGTACTGCCTGCTGCTCTTGCAGACTCAGGAGGGATTGCTGCTGCTGAAATTAATGTCATGATACCTGCTTGTGACATGTCATCTGTAACAACAACAGGCATTTGACACGGTGCTTGTACTGCTTGCTTTGGTGGGGCAGTACAACACCTCAAAAACAGGTCTACTGCCACCACTGCTGCTCTTGCTGCCGCTGCTACCTGTTCCAAACTTGAGTGGCACAGTGGTTGGGTCTGTGCGTACTGTGCTGCCATACCTGTATGACAGCTGGCAGTACTGCCCATCAGTGGCTGCAGGAGCATCACCTGCAACAGCAGCAGCATAACACATACATACACAAACATCCTTGATTGCTAGTAATTCTTGACATCCAACGTTTTCCAGAAATACTTATCCGGTACTCCTGATTATGTGTAATTACCATTGTACTTTGCTAGTGATCAGTTTTGTCTAGCACAGTGCTGCAATGGCGTTGCTAAAGCAAATAAAACACTGCTGCCAGCAGCAGCAGCAGCAGCAGTGTCCAGGCTGCTGCCATGACCTTGGGCGTGATGAACAGCTGCCTTGTGACAATATGTGCTGTTGGTTGGCACATCAACCAGTGGTAGACACCGCAGCAAGACATAATGACTCGCAGGATGCCAGGATGCACTCGCATCACCACTGCTGCCAGATGCTGCTGCTGCTACTGCTGTTGGGTATGCTGCTGCTGCTGCTGCTGCTGCTGCTGCTGCTGCTGTCACCACTGCATGCCTCCCAATCACTCCTGTGACAGCAGCAGCAGCAGGACAGTCACAATTGCCATGTTTATGTGACTGTAACCATATGTTTGATAAAAGTGGATTTACCTAGTCCATCCTTCCCTTCATAAGCAAGAAAAGCCTTTGAAACAATTTGCAGGCAGTGAAGAGTAGGCTTTATTTTTGAGAGGCTTCTGAGGCTAAATGTCGTTCATTTTCAATTGCTCTAGAACAATCCTTACCTGGGGCTAGTAGGACACCTTGCTATGATCACACCATCATTGCTGCCGCCACTGCTGCCGCCACCACCTAGTCCTAGTATGCAATTGACTACATCCTCTCAACACGAAACCGGCTCTCACTTACATACTGCTGCCATGCGGCATCCTGCCAAAGCGAGTTGCTGTCTGTGTATATGCCAACAACACGCAGATCCCTAGAACCACCGGTGCAGATTGCTGCCAACACCGCTACACTCCTCACTGGCACATACAATTCCTGAAGACGCTGTAGGTGAAGTGCTAGCACAGCAACATCATCATCCCTCACAAACAAACCAGCCGGTTTCAGACACAGCTTAGTGAGCTGGGTCAATGCACTCAGCTGTTGCACATCACCAACCACAAAAGCAACTTGATCATCGTCTTTGAACCAGAGAGACAGTTCTTGTAAGCCGCATAATTTGGCTAAGCCTCTACATAATGGGGGCACTGATACTTTCCCTCCTCGATTTATCTGGACCTGCTCAAACACCAGCCGGGTCAGACTTGTGGTGCGTGAGATGTTGTACATGAGCTGCTCAAGGGATGCCACAGTTATACCAGCAGCATTCCAGATATATTTTTGAGGCAGACACTCTGGAGCTGCGGAAGTTGGGGCCATGCTGCTGAACCTTGTATAAGATATTCGCCAAGAGAACTGTTGATGCCCACGTGCTGCAATCCTGGTAGTGCCCTGAGTGCCAGGAGATTAGCCGCAGTCTCAGATGAAAGGTGGAGGGACACCCTCTCAAGCTGTGTGACCGATGTTATGCAGTTGATCTGGTCAGTAAAGCCCTCATCAAGACCTAGTTCCACTAGCTGTATTGGTAGCTGTCCCATCCGTATCTTCGCCCCATAAAACCCATACTGATCAAGTGACAGGTAGGTGAGATTTGTGAGGTGTGAAAAACCCGCCACATATTCCTGGGACTCGTTGATTTCATCCAAAAAATAACCTAAAACCAGTGTCTGTAGCTTTGGTACAAGGAGCTGCTCATGATTGAAATAATCAACCCCCTGCAGCACCAAGCTGGTGAGGTTGGTGAGCATGCTGATCGTTGGCATGCAAACACCCAAAGCCACCGACTTGTTACCAGTAAATTTCAGCTGCAGGGTATTCAGATTGGTAAGATGACGCAATGCAATGGATACATCCATGATGGCGGCCATGCTTTCGCTTCTTATGGCGTTCAGCTCCAGGCAGGTCAAGGTTTCTTCTGGAAGGGACCGTAGTACGATCCTCCTGACAAACCCAGTACTGCAGTACTTGTGGAATTCTAGTTTGCAGCCTGCTTCTTCTGCAAGCTGAAGGGCATCTACCAGCAATATGTCTACCACATCCTTTCTTGCTTCGCTCATGTCACCACAATCCATGTCAATGCTGCCAGACCTGACAGTGTTCGGTGTACTGCAGTACTCATGGACCCAGTTGATGAAGGCGTAGACCTCTTCCTTGCCCTTCACTGAGGCAGCTACTGTCAATGGACTGGCTGTCTGGACAGCTGCTTTACATGCTTTACTGATGCTGGGTACGCTGCAGAACAACTGCTGATCGCTGTTCAACACCTCTAACACTTTTTTCAACAGCTCCATACTGCTGTCCTGGGCGATACAGCCCGTTGGATCTGCATGGCAATCATTTGTGGCAACGGGCAAAGCTTTGGTCGCCAGAAACCTCTCTGCTATAGAAGGCAGCAGTAACCGCCAGATAGCTACATGCGCCCCATGCCACTCTTGTACAATAGGAGAGTTGCAACTGTGAAGTCTGTCACATACGTGCACTTGTTAACGTGCGGCAGTATATGTAGTGAAGTATCGACACTTGAAGCGCTCATACTCACCTTGCATGCTCCTCACTGACAGAAGGCTGTTGATTCTGGGCAGCCATACAGATTCCAGCTTGCTATGCGGTGGCGTTAATCGTTTACGAAACCGTCCGCGTGCTGATTACTAGAGATATCCGAGTTCAGAGGTGATCAGAGAGAGAGAGAGAGCGTCTCGTGTGTTTTTGCAAGCACATACTCTGGCTGGATTGAAGCGAGTTGTTGGAGGTGGGGGGTGTTGATGAAACAGTGAGCTGTAGGACTACCTTATGCGGTGCAAACGCAATGTGTTTTGGCGACGTTACTGACTGAACCTCACAACACATCACATGTTCAACTGCTGATGCTCTGGCTTGTTAAACACGTCGAGCATGTGATGTGGTGTGTAATTGCTGGTAAAAGAGACAGAGTCATGCAACATCAAGTGAACTCAGCGCTAGTGTTGTGGCTTGCTCAACAGGTCATGCATGCAATGCTAGAGCTCTGCTGCTGCTTCACATGCGATGTGGCCTGACGTCGACCCGTCACTCATCGTTATGATAAGGTGCTGCTTGCTGCTGATGCTGTGATTGGACTCATCAAGTCATGTTATTTGCTGTTTGCTGCTACAGTTGCCAATTCCACTTGACCTGTCCAGTTCGGCTGACAATGTGTTTTATGCTGTTAGTGTCCCATATTGCACAGTACTCCTCAGAATGACCCAGTGTGCCCTGCCAGCATATGACATTGAGAATAGGCTGCTAGTGGTTTGATGCTGTGTAAGCAATGCATATTTGGACTATGCAGGGTTACTTTGCTGCATCTCCAATGCACTCCAAAGCCAAAGCTTTCTCCTCTACCAATTCATCTGCTGTGATCTTCAACTTCTCAGCTGAGCGAGCATCAATGGGTAAGTCCTGCAAATTACCAATGGCCACAGCAAGCGCAGTGTTAGTGACCAGCAGCGTAACAGGGCATTGCCTCACAGGGCTCCGGCAGTCCCAGGGTAAACCCTCCTTGTGCTTTGTTGAATGGTTGGACAACAGCAATAATGATACCCTTGCAAGTACTTGGACACTGTGTCTACATGTAAAGTACAGCGACATGGCTGCTTCCTCTATTGCAAAGTGTATATCAACTGGTGAAGCTGTTAGCTGCTTTCACTATGATGGTATCTGCAACACACATACAAGCAGAGTGTGCTGACTACAAGTCTTACCAGTCGTAGACCCGAAACACCACTGTGCAAAGGACACAAGGACCGGTAAACAGCGCATCACAATACGACGACAGGCAAGCTGCCATGGAGGGTCAAATTCAGTGGTAGACTGCTAGTCCACCATGCAGCCGAGCCAACTCAGCAGTCAGCTTGTCCACCCACCCACCTGCACAATGCTCCACTTGCCGTCCTTGCAGGTGCAGGGGAAGCTGTAGATGAGCCCAGCAGGTTGCCCATAACTGCCATCACTGAACACACCCATACTGACCCAGGAACCCTCCGGAGTGCCGTTGACCCAGTCATGGATGTGGTCACATGCTGAGCTGGCTGCTGACATGGCGGATGACAAGCCACGGGCCTAAAGTGACAAGGAAAATAACTTGAATCAACACAGTTGATAGCACCAAAGTATATTGATTAGGGTCCTGGACAATACAGAAGGAGCACAGATGTGTAATGCACTTTTGCTGCTGATTAATGTCCTGATGATGGCAACAGAAAGATTATGACAATGAATTGAAGGAGCTCAAGCATTGTACAGTAAGGAGCTTCAAGTGGGCAAGATGCCACTAGCTTGACAGACCAGTCACCAGAAACAGTCGCCCTATTACCCTACTTTAGCAAGCCAGGCAGCACTCACCTTGATCACTGCTGCTCCACGCTGTTGTACCACCTCAACAAATTCACCATCTAACCAGTCGCCGCTGTCAGCCAAAACCTCTCTGATGGGCTTACCGTCTACTGTTCCATGATTCACGTCAGGGTACTGAGTGCTGCTGTGGTTACCCCAGATGATGACGTTCTTGACCTTGGTCACATGAGCACCAGCGCGCTGTGCAACCTATAACATAAGAAGTCGCCGAAGCAGCACGACAACTAGTTGAGGTTACTGCTTTGCAGCACAGCTGCACAAACCATTCATATTGAGGTAATACTTCAGTCTGTGCACCGATACTGCCATCTATAGGCATCCACCCAGATTTTCCTCTCCAGCCTGTCCCTAGTATATGTGCTGCTTGATTGCTAGCGTGCTGTTTGATGAACGGACTTCTACGCAGCTGGTTGAAACGACAAATATGCTCAGCAAGGCGCTGTTCACCCCTGAGCAAAGCCCTGTACTGGTCCAGGTGGATCAAATTAGTACTACAATCTTAGGAGTGTTATTGAAAGAGTTGGTGCATGTTGAAGGACCTGATCAGGATGCCTGCTGTGCTGCTCTCACCTGTGCTAGGGCCCTGTTGTGATCCAGGCGGGTGAGGGCGGTGATGTTTTCAGCTGGGATGCTAGGCGCATGCTCCTTCAGCATGAGAGCATTTGTGTTTGCAGGATTTGCAACGACCAGGATCTGCAGGACAGTTGATCAACATACAATACAACACAGTCTGTCAGCTGCACCGCAGTGAAAGGTGACAAGCTACACCCCGCTACGGCCTTGAATGAGTGGCCGACTGCCATAAGGGTGCAGCCAGCTGTGCATGCATCAAGCAAGACTCTTGCCTGATGCACGTTGCTGTCAAAAACAAAGGTTACCCCATTATTGGAGTTGTATGTGGAGACACCCAGCAGCCTGCACACTGGGGTGGCTAGTATTATCACCAGCAACATGCAAACGGCTTTTCCCACCTTCACATCCGGATTGGCATGCTCCTCAAGAGCCTTGGCTTGTGTGGCATAGATGGATACGTTCTTTGCCATGACGTCTTTGCGCTCCATGCCAGCCTTGCGGGGGAAGCCACCGACCATGACAGCAACATCAACACCTTTGCAGGCGGTGTCTGGGTCGGTGGCTGTCACAACATCTACAATGATGGGTGAAACAGAGTGGCAAATAATGTTGATTTGAACAATCAACAGTGGTTGGATCATGTTCATGTTTATGCGCGTGGAATTAACCAAAAACAGGGACTGGTGTATGCAGGCACCGGTCATGAGCGCTGATCAGCAGCACAGTATCCAGCAGGTGAGTTCCTGCCTGGTACAATATCTTCCTCACCAATTAGCAAGGGGTATGCTGCATCCAGCAACTCCATCTTCACACCCTCCAGGGCCTGCTTTGCGGGCTCAATATCCAAAAGGTGCAATATGATAGGTTGCTGCAGCCCAAGCATGCGGCCGCTGGCTGCCATGCCAACGATGGCATAGCCGATCTGACCTGCAAAATGAGGATGCAGGGCATCAGCAGTGGGGCTTGAACAGCAGTCAAACAAAGCGAAGGGGAGGCAGGCAGTTGATACGAGGTCGGCATTAGAGGTTCTGGGGCTCAAGCACACTACGATGCAGCAGGAATGCTGGCAGGTTTCTCTGCTGTTGCAGGTCAGCTATGAGTAGGAAGAGTTATCCATGCGATACCACAGAGAAACTTCCTCTCGAAAGATTCTCAATTGCTGAAGGGTGTATTCAAGAGTGATATTCGGCAAAAGGCTTGCAGAGACCAAGCACGTGACGTTGAACAAACGCACCTGCTGCACCGGTGATCAGCACCGTCTTGGGGGCTCTAGCACCTGCATATGCAACTATGGTCAGTTTTCTACACTAATGCGCTATGTTACACACGGCACTGTTGAAGCTTTTACCTGCCATGGTAATGCTGTCCAAAGATGGTTTCTGACAGGGGGAAATGCGCGCAACAGCTTCAGAATGTTGCAACTTGGGGTGGATGTGCGTATGTTGACAGCAGATAACCGCGTGTGTTGCATTATCTGGAACCGGCAGCCAAACAGGCACAGTTCAGTCCACGAAGTCGAAGGGGCCAGTTAGGGGCGGACCCCGAGAGTTGGGTTGACGACCTCTGGCTTATTGACTGAGCTTAACAGCTGATTTGTCTACTATCGCTGCACTTCTGCGGCCTATGTGCTCCACCACCTTGAATGCCGGGACTGCGAGTGCCTGTGCGTGCGTTAGTGCCGATAGCCCTGTGTGGTGCAGTCTCTTTGCTGCAGCCGGTGTACGTATTCATGCTTTAGGTTGGTGCCCCTCATTCTCAACCATCTAGTGGGGTGTCCACGCGTTGAGGGACCCTCAGAGTAACTTGCAGTACCGTGTGTCATAAAGATTGTGCTCTGCCAGCAGTTAACTACTGCTAGTACCTGTAGTACAAGTGCACTGAAATGATTGCTGTTGTGTTGAAGTCGGAGGTACACTGCCAGTCACACAGTGCAATGCATAAATTATCATGCAACATACGTACGTACCTTGTGTATACACTTGTTGCATGGCTCAATTTCTTTTACATACGTACGTACCAATCCATACGTATGGTTTTATACAGTCTGGCCCCAGAGGGGCACCCCGGAGGAGCCAACATAGTCACTGCATTGAGTGCCCCCTTATGCCGACAGTCAGCTACATCCCTTTCATGTTTCACAAAGTGGGTCGTAGGGTTCACCAGTGGGCCGCCCACAACTTTGGAAACCTAGAGGCATCCCTGGGCAAATTACTGATGACAAGTTGCCGGCCAAATGATGTCCTCCCAGCAAGCTGTGCATGCCATCAGTTAACGGCACTTACCTTGTCAAGTCACTGACACAGGGAATGGTTGCATGAGCTGGGCATGGGAAGTTCATTTGACCAATGCCATTGGTCAACCACCATGATGATGGTCCACTGACCCGAGCCAGCCTGGCGGAATAATGCCGAATTAAAGATCATTCAGGCACCATCATCCCAAATCAGCTCATTCTTGCAAAGTTGAATATTTCAGATGATCAATGTTTCATCAGGTACTACCTGGTATACTAGGCTACGTAGCCTACTGACGGCTGAACAAACATAAGAAAAAGCTGAATGATAGCCTATTGAGCCTGACATCGGCCTCAGGCTAAAGGGCCGAACTCCAATCACTCATGTAACTCAGTCAAACTCGAACCCAGCGTGGGCATATCAGACGACCACCACTGATACATAACTTGAAGCCATTACTGCAGTGTACCACCTTCCCACAGCATGCCATGATTGACCACTTGGTAACATCATGCACATGACTCATGTGCATGATGCAGCCAGTGACGGCAGCACACATGCAAGCACACCTGCCAGGTGCACAGGGCAGTGACACCAACTGAACCCTATGTGGAGCGCACTGATGCTGGCTGCCTTAGTTAGGTCCTTATATGTTATTAAAAAAGTCTGCGGTCTCACTGCTAGCATGCAATGATGCTGTACTGCCAGCCGTATTTACTCAAAACCACTGCAACTGATTCAATGCTTATGTTATGCTGCTGTCCAAGCCTCAATTCTCACTTCATGCAGTGCAGGTGCCTACCTGGTCTACTGCTGTAATCTACCAGTTACTGCATCATATCACAAGAAGATTGCACAGACCATGGCATAAAGGCCTCAACCATAAGAATACCAACACAGCTCAGCGACTCTTTTGTGGCGCGCCATGCACCTGCCACAGCATCTGATACGGTCTCCTTGAAGGAGTTGAGGAGTTCTCATGTTTGTTGCCTGTTTCAGCAACTCATATGCTACATCTTCTGTCAGCGTCAATCACTTATGACTGGCATGTCAGTCGACAAAACAGGAGCTGATATATGACACACGTCCATTGACCAGAAACCTCTGCAAGCCAAGTCATGAATTTCGTCAAGTTGCCCTGTAGTTTGTTGAACCTGGACAGCGCAAGAAGCAGCAAATACACAGGACATTGAGAATTTACTCCCTCTTCAGGCACCTGCTCTTCTGAGGAAAGAATCAAGTCCACACACAGATCAATAACAGGTCAACGCCATGCATCATAAAACAGACTCAGTGCATAGCAACACGTAGCCCAAATTGCTGAGTCCACTGATGTCATCATGTTGAGGAGACATCCCAACACTGCAAACAATTGTCCCTAGCAGAGATGTCAAACAACTCTGTAGCATGTCTCCACATCAGCACGTGCAAGGAGCTGGTCCCAATAATCAATGGCATTCGCCAAACAAACATGCCCGCAGGGTTCTTGTGGCCTGTCACACAACTCATTTGGGTTGGTGGTTGCAAGTTGAACAACTGCGTAGAGTTGAACTGCGGCACTTTTTCAGTGCTGCGTGACTGATCACATATTGTCGACTTAATCCTGCTACTGCTGACTATGTATCAGCCAATCACCTGCTGACCTTGGTTGGCACATTTGACATGACAGAATGCGGCACTGGTGCCAGCACAGCATGAGAAAGCAGAACCCAGTACCTTGCACACCTAACACGCACTCCATGCGTCAAAAGCCAGTGTGGCCCCGCTGTGACAGTCGCAGTCTGTGCCATCAGCCCATGACGTGGCTTAAACCACCATGATGGTCCAAGTTGTGCTGTTGCATCCCTGACATGCTGCTGGCACCAACCCCCTGACCTACGATCGCCATGCCAGCAATCCCATCCAGTGGTCGGTGAGCATGCAGCTGCTGCTGACCAGCAAAAGCTGCAGTGCCACCTGGCATCACGCCCAAGGCCATGCCTCGGTTGTTTGTGCTGCCTGCTTGAGGCACGTCAACCTGCTGCTGCTGCTGATCTGCCCAGGCAACATTGCCAGCTGATATGTAGGATGGTGCTGACCCTGCAGACCCATGGTGTATGCTTGCCTGGATAGCCGCTACCATAGCAGCTTGATCATATGCAATGTTGGGAAGCTCCTGCTGTGGCAGTACTCCTGCTTGTGGTCCAAGGGCCAGCACACCGGCTGCCAGCTGTTTAGTGCCACTGATGAACCCACCCTGCTTGCCTGCTAGCAGGCCTGGAGCATCTGTCTCCATGGCCCGTGGGGTGTAAACAGCCAAACTCCCTCCAGTGCTCCGGCTGATTGCATGGCTGCTGCCTGATGTGATGAGCGGAGCAGCTGCTGACAAACCACTCTGCATAGCAGGCGCTGCTGCAGTCTGGCTGACCTGCCTTGGGGTGCAGTCAGTGCCGCTTAAGCTGATGTCACTAGAGGGTGCCCCATGCAGTGCATGAGAGCCCATTGGTACACCAAGTGCAGTGTCTACCTGCAAGCCTTGCCAGTTGGTTAATGCTGCATTTGCCATACCAGCTGCTGCAGCAGGCATACCTAGGTGATAGGCTGCATGCTGTGCTGGCAGAGCAGTGTCACTGTAGTCGCCGTTGCACAGGGTGTTGTTGCCTGAGCCTGAGCGACTGCTGAGAGGGATGCCAGCTGCCTTAGCTGCTGCTTTGCCCAAGACACCACTGGCACTCAGCGCTGCAGCTGCTGCTGCCATCATGCTGGTCGGCTGCAACTTGCCACCGGTCGGCACTTGAGCCTGGTCCAGGCGGCTCTTGTTTGTCCCCCTGCAGGCAGAAGCACAGATAGATTTGCGTTGTGTCTCAGACATCAGCTGCGGCCAAAGATCCAGCAGATTGCTAGCATGTAATAGATGGTGGCGCCTGCCGCCTGCTCAGAGGCCAGCTCAAGCATTAGGTGACTGACCTGAAGCTGTTTGGACTCGCTGGCTGGGCTGCTGCCTGCTCCTGTACCCAAGGGTGTGCTAATGCCTGCTCAGGTGTGATGCGTTCAGCAGGATTCCATCTGAGACACTTCTCCAGCAGGTCTACGAAGCCGGGATCTTGACAGCGCAACACTCCCCACAGAGACTTGCTGCCAGGCTGGCGGATCTTGCCTGCACAGCATGCAGCGCATCAAGCAAAGCATAGTATGTGGTGACTGCCAGATGTTGGGCTAGCCATGCCAGACATGAAGCCCTGCACTCATAGAGACAGAGCCACGAGCTGTCAATGATCAAACATCAGCGCAGGCATCAGATACAAAGCAATAACCTGGCCCCCGCACCTCTGCTGTTTGGGACAATTGCTGGTCTCCCATTGCTGTCAAAGAATGTCTTCCGTCTGCTTGCGGCGTCTACCAGGTAGCTAGGCGGTGAGCCCATGATCTCCATGATGCACAGCAACTGCTCAGTCTCGTCCTCTCCTGCGCAGCACAACAGCTGTGAGCAGCCAGGGAGTTTTGTGCACTAACCCCAGAGCAAAAAAGGCATTCTTAGACCATATACTGCCTGATGCCAACGCCTTCTCCACTGACTCTTCACATGTATCACGCCTTCACAGTGATGATAGCCTGCAAGCCGCACCCAAGGCGTGACATAGCTGAAGGTGACACTGTTGCTCACCTGGAAACAGGGGATAGCCCATGAACAGCTCAGCCAAGATGCAGCCAAAGCTCCACATATCTATTTCACAGCCATATGGAAGGCCTAGGATGACTTCTGGACTGCGGTAGAAGCGGCTTTGGACATATGTATACATGCGCTCGTCCACAAAACAGCTGCTGCCAAAGTCAATGACCTTGATGCCAGACCGCTGAGGTGCAATTAATAGCACATTCTCGGGTTTGAGGTCACAGTGAATGAGTTTGTGACGTCGCAAGAACCTGGTGGCAGGCAGCGATACAAACAACACACTGCTCTTGGCACACCCCAGGTGACCAACCTAGCCAGACATTGCAAATGACACAACAGAAAAAGTCAGAACATTGCGTACCCTCGTCATAACGCAACAGGTGGGACCCGTGGCTCAAACACTCGAGAAGTGATGCACAACAAACAGATGTACACAGAGTGGCCTAACAGGGGATGCTTGGGACAGCTGCTGCAGGCCCCGCTCACCTGAGTGATACCAGCATCTGAGTTGAGAAGCGCTTGATAAGCTGCAAGCTGAGCCCAGCAAAGTTGTTCTGCTTGATGAACTCATATAGGTTGATGGAAAGCAGCTCAAAGGTGATGCACAAGTGATTTCTGAATGTGAAGTGCTCCTGAATGTGTATCACATGATGTGCGTCTTCAGGGTCATTGGCACGCAGATGCTCCAGCACCTTCAGCTCTACCTGGGCCTGTGGGCGGTGGATGCGCAGCATGAAGGCTATCACTCAAATTCAGATGGCTCCAGTTAGCAACCTTGCAGGGTCTATTGATGCAGTCAATATTCTGCTACATGGTGGATGATAAGTCTCTGATATCATCCTCAGCTTTTAAAGATGCATGGCAGCACCTTCAGCGAGCTAGCCCACTGTCAGCTGCTATCTGCATACCTGGTGGTGGAAGCGCTTCTTATTGCGAATGATTTTGAGTGCCTTGTAGGTGCCTGTCTTGTAGTCAAGCACCTTGAGCACCTGCCCAAAACTACCTTTGCCCAGTATTGAAAGCACCTCATAGCGGTAGGCAATGTGATCTCGTGGAGTCACATTATAATCCCCTCTGTCGTCATCATAACCATAGTTTGTTTTCTGCAGGTGAGGGTTGCCCTTAATCTTCAGAACATCAGCTTTACCCAGGAACCAGATCTGCAGCCAACACAGCAAAGCCAACACATCATTGGGCAGTCCTCAGCTGCCAACAGAGCAGGGCGCACACTGTTGCTCAGCCCCCGCTGCTTGTCTTAGGCGCATCTGATTGTATACAACTCCAAAGCATATGTTGTGGATGACTCGTTACCCAGGTGTTTCACTCACGTGCTTGTACTGCAAGACTTCGCTCTTCTCATAGGCTGTCAAGTACTCCCCATAGCGCGTCAGTGCCTGAGCTGGCGTAATGGGTCCAGTCTCAGCTGCTGCTGCTGTCCTAACAGTATCATTGCCTGATCCGTACTTCTGAGCAGCGGCTGCTTGCCCATAGCCTGGCCTGCTGGTGACTGATCCACGCTGAACATGGGGGAGGCTGCCTGGTCCCTGGCCTGCTACCCTGGCTGTCAGGGACTGGTCTGAGCCCATCTGTGCGCCGTAACCATCATGTCTATTGAGGTTCAATGCTGGCACCTGCGGTTTTGAGACTATATTGTTCGCTAGTAACCTACTAGCCTGATGATCCATGGCTGCACCTGTTGCTTCTTGCACCTGTGCTGCGGTCAGCTGCTGTGCTGCGGGCAGCTTGCGCACTGCTCCAGGTAAACGTGCACTAGACAGCGATATAACATTGCGTTGAGGTAGACTATTGCCTATGTATAGGTCGTCTAGGTTGTCTGGTGTTTGTTTGACCTGCAAGAGGTGTGAGCGCGAAAGTGGATGTCAAGCAGCCGTCTGCATTACACACTGGTCTGTGCAGAGACCTTCAACGCCAAACAAAGCTCACCTTATTTATATTGAGCGCTGGCAGTGCTGGTTTGCTAGAATATGTGTTTCCCATCGCTGCTCCTGCCTGTCAGAGCATACGCAAAGGCAAAAGCAGAAATATTCGTCATAAATATAGCTATTTCCATCTATTCAAGCAGCATATCTTCCGTTTAGTTTATGATAAGGCACAGGTTTGCACATCGCACACTGCGTCAGCGTAAAGGCGTGTATAATGACATGAACGATACAATGAAGCATAGCGAAAGTTCTGTAACTCACGAAAGGATGGTCAATCATGAGCCGTTTGGTCACACGGAATAATCAACGTACCTGCAGCCTCTCTCCCATAATCAATCATAGCGAACCAGCCTACTTAAGCTGCTTAAACGGAGCATAACTATCTTGTTATGGTGCTGATGTCTGTTTCTCCGTTACACAAAGCGATCGCAGCAACGCTGTTGTAAGTCTGCAAAGTACAAAGCATCGGTTTTCTCATGAGCATCGCTTTCATCAAGCGCGTCGCCGACGAGCGCACTGTCTCACAGTGACACTCGAGCGGGCGCAGGTACACCGACAGGTTTTGACAGTACGCGGGACAGCACCAGGAAACCCAGAATATGCCTACAACTCATAGTGTACGCCTTAAATATCTCCTATATGTTTGGAAGAGGCACGGCAGACAGCACCAGCAGCCCACATCGCAGAATCAACTGCACGCACTGACTGCTGCCACCAGGGACTCGGGGAAGATGAAACAGGGCACGATGCCAATTCAAGCCCACGCCAAGCTTTATCTATCACCGAACGTTTGACTTAATACAGCACAGAAACCCACCCTCCTGCATTCCAGATGCAAGCCATCATGGCAAGAGTCTCTAGGCAAGAGACTTTGTTAGGGGTGAATAAGAATCATTCAGATAGAGACGAAACAACCGACACATTTGCACGAAGTATGCTGGTGGAAAATACAACTTGCCTGTATGCAGAGGTCCTTGAGGCTGTGACTGATTTATGATTGCACATCTCCAGCAGACAACGGTGCACACGTGACGAGACATCAACAAGAAATGAACAACACTCTCCACACCTTGCACACGTGATTGCCAGTGCCAACCATTGCTGCAGTGCAACAGCATGCAACACTGGCTGCTGACATCGACCTGGCCTACTCCAAGCCATGCAACACTGGCTGCTGACATCGACCCGGCCTACTCTAAGCCATGTTGCATTAGGCTCAGCAGCCTCTTTCCAAGACCCACTGCAGGCTGTACTGTATGAGTTAGAACGTACTAGGACTAGGACTATAGTATGGTCAGACATGTACACATCTTGTGAACAAACAGCTGCAGTCAGTGCACAACATCCCACACCAAGTCTGACCTCAGATGTGGCCAGTATCACTGATGAGAGGCTCTCAACAGCTTGCTTGCAAGCACGTGTTCACCACTCTTGCTGAGCATGTGCCTGCCAGTCAAGTCCCATCACAACACACTCCGTGCGCATACTCAGCAGCACATGCTACACACCTGGGCACCCTGCTCAACACAATGTTTGACCATTGACTCAACGTTGTGCAGCGCATCTAAACACTGCATCAACATCACCTTGCCTGCAAACTGTCATCTGCCACCTGCTGCTGCTTCCAATGCTTCCATTGGATCTGCTGCTGCTGCTGATCCATCGCCGTTTTGCTCTTGTGGCGCCTGCTTGGCTTTCCGTCGGGCTTCATTCTCCTTCTCAAGCTGCTGGAACTCTTCTTCTGCTTGCTGCTCAGCTAGGTACTCATCTGCATCTGCCCACACAGGCTGGTGACTCCAACCCTTGTCCCCGCCCTTGATTTTCATGGGCTGTGCGTAATTCACCTTCAGCACACGGCCATAGATCTCTGCATTATGCATGTTATCAATTGCAGATGCTGCATCTTCTTTCTCTTCAAATTCTACAAAGCCAAAGCCTCTGTGTTGACCTGTTGCATGGTCTATTGGTATGTTGACGTCCTGTGCGGTTCATTGAAACAGCACATGCAGATTTGCAGAATGGCATTGAAAAGGACCAAGGAGTCTTTGCAAAGCTGATACGGCATTGAGTCAAGGTGCACTGGCATTGGTGGCTGACCCATGCATGTTCATGCAACTTTGGCTTGATGCAACACCGCATTCTGAATCATCAACCAACGAAGAAAACTTGCTTTGTGCTCGGATGGGCAGATTGAGGGATAAAGAAGAACAGGAGGAAGGAAAGTGACAGTAAATACAGCATGTGGCGGTCTAATTCTAAAGCACCTGCGATTGCACCACGGCTGCTCATGCCATTGCTGGTGCTGTTGCTGAACCTTTGACAAATTCAACTTCTTGCTGCCACGTGCTGGGTGACAAGCATACCTTGAGGTCCCCAAACGGGAGAAACGCTCCCTGCAGTATCTCTTCATTCACTGTTTCATGCAAGCCACCGACATAGAGGGTTGTCTTCGGGTTTGACCCCTTGCCTCCAGTTGCTACAAGAGTAGTAGCCATATTAACAACTGCAATGGCCTGACTTCGCCCCTTTGCTCACTGACAGAGGCGGGGCCAAAGGGCCCGTCGGTCTGCTGTAGTTGCCTTGTTAGATGGCTACTGTTCAGGTGAGGAAAGGGCGAACAGCAAGCAGCAGACCTCGATTAGATACTCAAATCAAGCACAGTAAAGCAACCGATATGCTGGCACGATAGGCAGCGCTGCCGGTGATTTAGCAGTTCTGCAAAAGTGTTGGTGTTGATAACAAGTGGGCATAGGCTGGTGCACGTCTGCAATATGCCTGCAGCAAGTAAGCTATCAGACGTAGCTTATTGAGGACGAGAATGTGGCTTGACAACGACCGTTGCATTGTTGTTAGATAATCCGCGTGCTTGTCTTTTGAAGAGTAGTATCTCCTGACACGATACTGCGTCTGGGTTGCAAAAAACATCAAACAATCGTTTGTATCACTGGCATGCCGGTCAGGAGCGACATATAGTCTTCAGGATTGAGCTCTAGTGCGCGCGGTGAGTGCCGTCTTCCGGAGATGGTCCGGGAACCACTCAAAGGCTGACCACGATCGCATGGGCAGACAGACAGCAAGAGCATGTTGCCATACTGGCCTCTGACATGGGCAGGTTGATACACCTGGTAGTGCAAACTCCAATGCTGGCCTGCCATCACTTGCTTTCTTGGCGTTGTCTCTTCCCAGACACTGCAAGATATATCCTTACACTCTCATGTTGCTGTCAATCTGCAGGGCACCGAGCCAGGGACTGGCTTGCACCAGAGGCAGCTGTAGCAAGCCTCAGACTGTGTCACTTGAACCACTCTGTTGACGGCAGGGCAACTTTCATGGCGCACAGCTGCGCAACATAGTAGCCACCAATCTGCAGTACACCACGGTCCTCAGTGGCCATTAGCAATTCTGCTGCTAGCCAACCCCTTACCGCTCTAAACAACAGCTGCAGGCAGCACAAGCTGGCACATGGGTAAAACCCTGAAACGTCAGCGTCAGCGAGCGCTGCGTGAACAGCAGCAACAGCAGCAGGATGCAGGGCCCTGCAAGCTGCCCCGAATGGCTGGGATGCCAGCCCTTAAACCCAGCAGCAGCTGCAGCAAGTACACATTTGCGGTGAGTACAGCCCTTCAACAGGGCAAGTGGCTGACTGCGCTGCAGACCTTAGAAGCCATGATCGCATATGGCAAAGTACCGAAGCTGGGAGCAATACAACGATGGGTCAGAGATGCAGACCAGGCTGGCGATGAAGCAGTAACTGCCAGGTTGATAGATGCCATCTGCAGGAGTACCCTACCAGCAGGCGAAAACAGCCAGGCAGCATCACCAGCAGCGGCAGAACAAGTTCTGAAAGGCAGCGTAAAGCGACATCCTCCATGGCAACCACCTCCAGCTGCAGCAGCAGCAGCAGCAGCAGGATGCTGTCCTGTGGAAACTCATGCAGCAGCAGCAGCAGCTGCAGCAATGGCAGGAGTGGCAGTACAACAGCCTGATAATCCAGATCAGCAGCAACAATCGTCCTCATGCAATGGACCTGATGGTATTATGGCCATCGCTGGTATTGAGGACTCACAGCAGCAGGAGCAGCAGCAGCAGGCACACCAACAGCAGAAGGAACAGCTGCAGTGGCCAGAATACTCAAAGCTGTTCTACCAGGTGCTGTTTGCCCCTGGCAATGGAGGTCCTGATGCCATTTATGCATATCCTCCAAATACAATACAGTTTAATGCAGAGCATCCACCAGTGACAGCTGTCCAGGTGCCTTTCGTACCTGGAGCTCAGTGCCTGCTAGGGGTTCTGTCAGCTTGGGAATGTGCGCAGATCATGGCAGCAGCAGAAGCCATTGGGTGAGT
Organism: Coelastrella sp. MACC-549; assembly: GCA_018290735.1. Taxonomy (NCBI): domain Eukaryota; kingdom Viridiplantae; phylum Chlorophyta; class Chlorophyceae; order Sphaeropleales; family Scenedesmaceae; genus Coelastrella; species Coelastrella sp. MACC-549. The sequence goes on from JABEVS010000289.1 coordinate 64,933, forward strand.
ACTGGCTGTCCAGAAGTGAGTGTTTCCTTGTCGTATGATCAGCACACTTGTTGTTGGGGTTGACGTAGGGATGTTATGCTTGTACATGGTCTACACAGCGGTGAGTGCTGATCTGCATAAACATCCTGCAGGGGGATGCTGACAAGAGCAAGTCGTCAGCATTGGGGGTGGTCTGCGTGAGTTCTAAGGTGCTGGGGACTGAAACGCAGACTAGAAAAGCGCTAACTTACATGCTAACTCGAGTTTTGCACAATTGGCTCTACTGGTGTTGTAGCGATTGCTTGCAAGCATGTTGGCCACTTCTGCTGCAGGTACAATGCCAATGTAGACTACACATTTGCAGGCACCAATGGCGGAGATGGAGCAGCAGAACAGCAGCAGCAGCAGCGGGACAATGCTTCAGAAAACCAAGAGCTTGACAGTGAATCTGAACAGCCTCAGCAGCAGCAGCAGCAGCAGCAGCAAGCCCGGAGCGCTGACAGGAAGCTGTACAGCACACTCAACCCTGGTGGCCAAACTGCAGTTGATCACACCCCTGACGGCGGCAACAGCAGCAGCACCACAAGATCTGCTGCTCGTGGTTTAGCAGCTGATCTGGTTGGTCTTCCTCAAGGGGGTCCTGCAGCTGGGTGTGTCTGGCTGGTTGATGCTTCTGTGCTGCAGCCTGTGTTTCAGAGAGTGGCGCACCTGCTGCCTCAGGAGTTAGGAGGTGGCAAGCTGGCAGGCTTAAATGCACGATGGAGGCTCTACAGATACACACCAGGTCAGCTGCTAGATCGATGGGTTTTTATATTATTTTATATTTTTGTATTAATCTTTATTATTTTTCCAAGGGAGGTGCTGCCACACACAGCCCTTGAACAGTTTGTTGGGTTGCTTTTTGTCCAACTTTCAGGCATTGCGTGCAGCTGTTGAATCATTACTCCTCAAGCTGGCAGTAGCAGTAGATCATCAAGACTCTTTGTGCGAAAATTGTCACAGCGTGTGCAAGGTTACGCTGGGAACAGAACGGCTTATGCTGTGTGGGAGTCAGCTGCTGCAAACTTCTGCAAGTTAATGCCCTGTTGCTCAGTGCTCTGACCACAATGATTGGGGTAAACAGTCACAAATCATCAGCCTTGACAGTACTCACTACTGGTCTGTTCCAGGCAGCACGTGCTGTGCACAGGTATGTCATGCCTGCCTCTGCCATCGGATGGTGTGTAGGCCAGCTGCTGAGAGAATGTTGTCACGAACACGCTGTTCTGTTGATGCTGTTCTGTTGATGCTGTTCTGTTGATGCTGCAGGCAACGTGTACCGGCCCCACATAGATGGTGCATGGCCGGGGTCTGGTTTAGATGATCATGGCAGATATGTTTTTGATGCTTATGCTGATCGGTGGAGTCGATTGACATTCCTGGTGTACCTTAATGATGACTTTGAAGGTGGTCATACCACATACTACACGCCCAGTGAGAAGCAGGTGTGCTGGGCATATGTTATCTGACTTGACAGACTCAGCGGTTGTGCTGCTGGTTCAGCTTCAGTGAAGTTTGCATACCAGCAACAACTAGACCCCACTGAAAATGATATGAATTCGTTGTTAGTGGAGCTGCATGTTAGTGTTGTTGTGCTTGAGATCAAATCAACCTTGTTGCCAACTGTCAACCTTGCTGAGCTTGCTGCTGGACGTTGGCAGCGTTTCAGCTCCAGCATGTGGTGACAAGCAGTGAGCAGCAAGCATTCATTATCACTGGAAGTCATTGTCGCCCCTTTCTTACAGCTAGCTGCAGCGCTGCAGGGTCAACATCAAGACTGGCAGTGCCAATTTTGATGCATTGCCAGGGTGACGGTGTATCTATGCAATATTTTGCCCCAGAGAAAGAATTTCTAAAAGTGCATGATTGTATGGAAATGCAATCAACTGAAACGGTCTGAGGTTGCTTCCTTCCTTTTTGGTGCTGCAGGTTGGTTGCCTTGAAGCCAGGGGTGTGCGGCCAGTACAAGGGAATGTCATGGTCTTTCCTCATGGGGGCACAGTGGGCAGTTTGGTGCATGAGGGCAGCGCTGTTCTGCGAGGGGCTAAGTATGTAATTCGCACGGATGTGCTGTACATGAAAGTAGAAAGTGGTGGCAGACGAGGGCAGCAGCAGCAGCAGCAGCGGCACTGAAGCTGGCAGTTGGAGTTACAGCAGCTAGCTGTCTGCTGCAGTGTGCTGCACCCCGGAACGGCCCTGTGGCGGAGCCAGCTGACGAAGCAGGTTCCACTGGCAGAGTCTGGCATCCACATGCTGTGTCCAAGCTCAGCTTTTCCGGGAAAGGTGGGTCACCCACTGGGTCTGGTCCGGTAGTTCTGGACTTTACAGGGCCATTATAGAGGCCTGTGAATCTGGGTTGCGTAGGATTGAAGTAAACGGTGCTCAAACGGTGTCTACTTATGGTTGCTGTGTGTCAGCTGTCTGCTGCGGTGTGCTCTACAAGCCTGAAGCAAGCAGTGGCCCAAGCAGGTGTATGATGAAACGCTACAAGGCTGGATTGAGATGCTTGCAGCAGCAAAGGGTGTGTTAACTTGAGGGTTCGGGCACTAAGACTTCTAATCGGCTCAGTAACATGGTCTGATCTAGGAGTTCCCCTGAAACAGTCATTCACAGATGCATTGGCGGGCGCCTCACAATAACCGTTGCAGCTCCGGTACCCTTGCAGCTTACTCACCTGTAGGTGCAAGCTTGTCTAAAAACGTGTGTCGTACGGCGGCATTCCTTCAAGATCTGGTGTGACTACCTAACGGGCCCTTTGACTTTCCGACTGTTCTTTCCTGCTGAGCATGGCATCATCATGCCTGGCCACACTGAGCATTTGCATGATTTTGGGTTGCATATCTAGCTTGTCATCGTTGCTGTATTGGCCCCTCTGAGGGGTATGTGAACAAGAGTTTTCTGGTGCTCGAGTCTTGTGGGTTGTTTGCTGCCTTCGGCAGTTTTTACCCAAGACCAGCACCTTGCAATCATTCTTGAAGTGCATGCAGGTGGGCTGACTGCGCTTGAGCAGCGATGGCAGCAGCGGAGCTTTGCGCCGATCCTGGCATTGTTCCTGCGCGTGCTCTGATTTTCAGCAAATGTGTTCCTGTACTATGTTCTTGTTGCTGCAGTGAGCGATGACCCCAACAAGCAGCGTTGACCTGCAGCAAGCAGAGCTCAAAGTCGGGCTGTCAGAAACTGTGCAGCCTGACATTGTGGCACCCCGCGACGCCTCGATCACTGTCTTAGACGAGGTTGAGTGTGATAAGCTTGAGGTAGATGAAGATGCTGCGACCCAAACCGGCTGGAAGTCCCCTCCTGCACATCTGTCTCTGCCAGAGGCTCATGGCACAATCAAGATGCCAGTCAGCAAACAATGGTGGAGGCAGCTGCTCGCCTATGCCGGCTGCGGTACCATCATTTCAGTGGGATATATGTAAGTCAGCGCCCCAGGACAGCAAAGGCAGCGTGAGTGCGATTAGCAGTGTGTGGTACAGTGCAGCTTGGTAATCAGTGCAGCATGAGAATTTCTCAGCTATCAACGTGTCTAAGTTCCATCCAAACACCCTTCTTCCGGCTTATGTTTCCGCAGGGACCCAGGAAACTGGGCTACAGGTCTTGCTGGTGGTGCTCAGTATGGCTACAGTCTGCTGTTTGTCATCCTTCTCAGCAGCATTGCAGCCATGTTCCTGCAGCACCTAGCACTGAAGCTGGGTGTGGCTAGTGGACGTGATCTGGCACAGGCATGCCGTGCTGCCTATCCCAGGTGAGCAGAGTATGCTGCTGACAAACTGCAGTGGAGCCCAGGTCAGATCCTGCAGCTCCTCGATGAGCAGGCTCCAGCTAGACACCTGCAGCAGAAGCGTGTGCATTATGGAGGCATTGCATGTGCACTTTGGTTATAATAATATAGATAATATCTTAAAAACCAGGTTTTACCAGCAGCCCACTCTGCACTATCAGACGCAGTACCAATTTGAGGCCAGATGAAGCAACACGGCTTTGCCTCGCACACAACTTGGTATGGGCTGCTTACCACCTCTGCTGTCAGTGCTGTATTACTACCTGGCGTCATGAGCATCTGTCATTCTATGCTCGCATATCCTGCTCTGGGGATGTTGATACAGCTGCAGCATGCACAATGTACCATCCACCATCGTAGAGCAGAAACACTCATTTGTAAAGAAACTTGAGCCATGCAGCAAACAATGCTGTGACAAATGTGCTGACATGCATTCAGAAACAATTATATGTTGTGCTGGTGGGTTGGTGTAGGTGGGCATGCTACCCCCTCTGGATACTTGCAGAGGTGGCCATTGCAGCCTGTGACTTGGCAGAAGTGATTGGAGCAGCTGTGGCCCTGCAGCTCCTGTGTGGCCTGCCGCTGTGGGCGGGAGTGCTCATCACTGTCGCTGATGTGGCACTGGTGGCACTGATGGAGGGCAGGAGCTTCAGGTGGCTGGAGGTATTTGTGGTGCTGCTGATCGTCTTCATCTTTGCGTGGTGAGTCCTGCAGGAATGACTCATGTTTGAGGGTCACAGAGTGTTGGTGTTAGAACTGCAAGGTATGTGTGGAGCGAACAGATGTTGGGACCTGCGCCCAGAAATCTCTCTGTTTTTTGTACAGGTGTGTGTCTTATTGAGTCTGCTGTGGGTTTGTGATTTGCTGCTGTGCTTGCAGCTTCATGTTTGAGATGTCGGTGGCACAGCCAGCCTGGCTTGATGTGGGACGTGGGTTTGTGCCCACTGCAGAGCTGTTCACCAACCCAGGGATGCTCTACATCGCCATTGGTAAGTTGGTTAGCTGGCAGCTGCTACAATTGAGCCTTGCCTCAGCTACTTCAACTGACTCCACCTTGGCAAAGTGCAGGCATACATGCTTGTGGGGGCTGATTTCCCAGCAGCATGAGCAGCAATGACCTTCAGTTTTATTCCACACTTGGCACACAGTTTGCCACAGGTCATGCACAATAGACTGCACTATCTCCAGTCAATCTTGTTCATGGTTTTTTGTTTAAATGTGAAACTTTGTCCTGTGTTTGCTGTGTCCTGCAGGCATCATGGGTGCAACAGTGATGCCCCACAACCTGTACCTGCACTCTGCTGTCATCCAAACCCGGGCTTTCCCTCGAACACCTGCTGGCCGCCGCAGCGCCATCCGCTATGGCACCATGGACTCCAGCTTGTCCCTCCTGTTTGCGTTCCTGATCAACGCCTCCATCCTGATCCTGTCTGGAGCTGCATTCTACTACGGCTCACCGCCCCGCAGGTCAGTCTAGGCCGGAGGGTTTAACCTCTGCTGATGCTCATCAACACATGCCAAGTATCCTTGTCAATCCTCTGAACATGTTACTGTTGTCATAATCGAGCATACCTGCAGCTTCCCCTGTCCTTCAGTTGCCTCCTGCAGCAGCTGTCCTTTAGCACTACTTGTCCAGCGACCCGGGTCTCGGAAGGTGGCCTGCCATGTGTTGATTTGGCCAATAAGGATCCAAGGGTTTGCCAACTAGGGCTTTGTTGTCTCTGCTGCCATGTCCTCAGGGATGGTGTTGACATCCAAGATGCCTACAAGCTGCTAGCACCCTCACTGGGCAACAAGGCGGCGTCCATTGTGTTTGCTCTGGCACTCTTGGCGAGCGGACAGAACAGCACCATCACGGGGACGCTGGCGGGGCAGGTGGTCATGGAGGTGAGTAAATCAGCAGTAATTTTTTGCAAATGGGCTGCGCCACGTGTGCTGCCAATATGGCACTGCTGGCGCTGTAGCATGACGGACGCAGTAAAATAAGGGCTGCACCAATTGCTTGCTCTCTTATGCACACCTGCTGTAGTCTTGCTGCAGGACACCACTGCTATGTACATTACAGAGCACAGCATCTTGCATCGTTGATGTCCGTCATCGCTGATGGCTTTGCTGTCATCATGTGCAGGGCTTTCTGCATATGAAGATGAAGCCCATATGGCGCCGCCTGCTAACCCGCAGCATTGCAGTGATACCAGCAGTTGTTGTGGCAGCTGTCATGGGTGACAAAGCGGTTGGCCAGCTGCTGGTTATCAGCCAAGTCATTCTCTCTATGCAGCTGTCATTTGCAGTGTTTCCACTGGTGCACTTCACCAGTCTGAAGAAGTATGCAGGCAGGTATGCCAGCAGCATCTTCACCAGTGTCATCGCTGTGCTGGTGGCGTTGCTTATTGCCGGGCTCAACATGTACCTACTCATCTCTGTCTTGAAGGACCCCAGCAGCCTGACACATTGAAGACAACTGCAGGATACGCGAGGACTGCACGTAGCAGGAGGGGCTACTGGTGGTTCAGGGCCGTTGTTGTTGTGTGTCACGATGCAGCTCATGGCATGACTTTGTCTTCGCTGTTGACTGCTGCCGCAGTGATAATTATGCAGGGCAGGCTTTCAGGTATCACTTCACATGGAAAGCTCAGATGTCAGATACAGGTCTTGAAGTAGCTGGCTGGCACTAGTGCTTCAAATAGTGCCAGCCAGCCGCTTCAAGACGTGCATCTGACTTGGTGTAGTGCCAGAAATTTGAGTAGTTTCACTGTTGCTCCGTTGCAGTTGACAGTCTGCTTCCTGGGTCCTGTGCTGGCTTATTGCTGGCCCATTGAAGCAGCTACTACTATTGTTTACAGTTTTCTGCTTTGGGTCAAGGCTTGAGCTTGTTCACCACGCCAAGGGTTTAGTGCAAGAAGTGTATGTGGATTGCTCCATCACGCAAAGTGGTATCTGCATCTGTTACCAATTGCTGAGCTGAGGTCAACACAGATCGTCTTCTTGTACCCTGGCAATACACTGCTAGTGTCGGGCTTGTCAGGTGTCAAAGCAGTCATGCCGCCTTTGTTGTGGTCACAGTGGCCACCAAGAGACCTTCTTGGAGGTGTGCATGTGCATGTGTGCTGTCAGAAATTTTTCAGGAGGACTCGTAAGGTCACTGCTGGCGGCAAACGGTTGTGCATGCCGGCACTCTCTACTGCAGTGCAAGTGGGAAGTCTGTTGATCTTAGGCATGTTAACATCATTGGTTGTGCCAGAATGACTGTTTGAGTACTTTCAAAATGCACAGGCGTCAGTGCATGTCCGTCATTGAGTGACAGCCTTCTGAGCAGACCAGGTCCTGGTCTTGCGCAGTCAGTAACATTGGCTGCTACTTTTCTATTTTCCTGTTGATGGTGTCATTCCAGTGCAGCATTCTGTACCTGCATCAGAATCCAATATATTGGCTGTAGCAAGCTGGCTGTAAGACTGTTCAGGCAGGTATTGATAAGGAGGTGTTGCACAGTATACTAGTTTTATGGAGTTGCCAATGCAGTGACTGCCAGTTTGAGGCATTGACTCCACAAATCACAAAGTCTGCACAGCTGGTCTGCAGCATACAGACATCATTGAACCATGAATGAAAGAAACTTTATGTTCTGAAAGAGATTGAGGTATTGTGTTTTCCTGTAGCCTAACGGTCCAATATGGCTCATCAGGAGAGCTCAATGTCTGGTTAGATGGTTGTCAGACAGAAGTAAAACATGATATTGACTATACTGCCCATGCTTGTGCTGATCGTAGCCTGGCAGGCTGTAGGGTGTGTCAGGCAGCAGGCATGTACCAGTGGTGTAAAGTGCCACACAGCGAGCTGGCATTGGCTGTTTTGTGTATCACAGAAGTTCCTGCTAGGAAGGAAGGAAGGAAGTTACCCTTTCCGGCCGCAAGGCCCTTGGGATAAAGTACTTGGTGGCTCAGCCACACTGGCACACCAAGATTAGACCACCCTCAGGGGAGAAACTGCCTTCAAGGCACACTAATCCACTCAGTGGGGGTGCTCAAGTGACTCGAACACAAGACACATCATTGCCATTGCATCTCAACTTGTTGCATGGCTCAATTTCTTTTACATCAGCCGCTGACAGTGTCAGAGGCCATACAACAAAATGAACAGCATATGGTGAAGTTTATACATGTTCCTACTAATTACAAGTCATACTTCAAGTATGTGTAGGACGTCTCTGCATTGGCACTCGGGTTCAGCTGGATGGACAACCAGGGCAGCCGAGGCAGGCACAAGCATCATGAACTGGGCTTCTTGCTGCTGTCCGAAGATTCTCCTAACGAGCATCACACCAGGATGGTGGCCCCCATGCCAGCGCACTTGCTATGGCATTTCAACTTGCTGCACAGCTCAACTTAAAGTAGTGAAATTACAGCAGAATATCCATGACATATCCCTCGGGCCCATAGCTGTGTTTGTTGCACCCTTACATCGGAGAAAGGCGTGATGACCTCTTTGCTTAGGCCCATGATATAAGTATATCACTCATGCATTGGCAATGCACGCTAGTAGATCTGCCGCACAATGGAGCTGAGCCTGCAAGCTGCAGCATGATATGCGCCGATCGCCTTCAAATGATGCTCGTTATGGCCCTGGATCTGATATAACAGATATATTTGACGTCCTTCTTTCTGGAAGTGACTGCAGATGCTGCACGGTTTTGGACGAGATCGCGCAAGTTGAAAGGTGTCACCTGTTACGTAAGTGTCAACGCGTTTCGGTGAATGGCCTTTGACACCTGCAAGATATTATGGCTTCTGCTATATGTGCTTTGTATGATTCTTTGTAGCAGGGTGCAGATGTAGAAGTTAGGCAGCTGATCCTGTGAAAGTGTATGAAGCATGGGCAGCGTTCCTCTAGCAGGCTTCACGTTTCGGTTGGAACCCATTCACAGCTCTAGAAAGTTTCGAGGGTCCTCTCATAGCGCAGACTATTTCTCTCCTGAAGTCGCGTCAACGGGCAACACGACACGTCCATCCCGTCACAGCTGCCCGCTTTATGCGACAAGCGCTGAGTAGTTTGCATTGCTTACTTGACCAGTTTTTATCCAGTTTCGACGTCTGGGCAGCAGCATGCAATCGACCAGCAGCATGCAACGCAGCACCGGCAGCCCCAACAGCAGCAGCAGCAGCAGCAGGGCGGGTCGACCCATGCTCCAACTCCGTCCTAACGGCAAAACTGCACGACATTACTCAGCATTTCGTGCGAGCCGCAGTGCAGCCACTGTTCTCAGGGATCCCCCTAAAATGGTCATTGATCAGCCAGATGACTCACCCACAAGCAGCACTGGTACCGCTGACAGCTGCAGCAGGGACCTACAACAACCCCAAGATTTGTCAAGCCCCAAGCAGTCAGTTACGCGCCCTCAGTCCCTTTCAGATGATGAACGATTGTTGACACTGCAGCTGCTGAACAACCACACCCAAAGCATTGCAGCCCAGGGTTACACAGTGCATGCTGCAGCAGTAGCACCAGCAGGGGTAAATGCACAGCTTTGGTCCCAGCGCATTGTGGAGCTGTACGCTAAATGCAAACAGTTGAGCTTTGCTGAGGCGCAGAGGCAGGTACGGCTCCCCAAATATGCCTTATCAACACCTTGAATACCTGGCTGTATCAGTGGTAAATTGCAACATGCTCAGCGCTGGGCCTAGTAACAGCATAGCTAGTTGAAAAGTCTGACGTACAGAAACCTTGAAACCTTGTCAGCAATGCAACTTCAGCATGATTCTCACTTGGATCATTCTCATTCAGCAGCTGTGAGCAGCAGCCATGACTTGTGAGCATCACAAGCAGCTGTGAGCAGCAGTCATGACTTGTGAGCATCACAAGCAGCTGTTGCATGCAATCGATTCTGTCTAATGCTGCATGTCCACCCCCCACACCTCCAGGTCAACATCATACTGGCAAAACCGCAAGAGACTCCCTGCTTTGTCGCTTTTGGTCCCTGTCACACTGCTGATGCTTCTGGTGACAAGACGGTGGTTGGGATGGTGCTGGGCAGCATCACCAAAGACCAAGTGACGAATCATGCGAAAAAGGCTTACAGCACCAAGCACGCCGGTGATGATGGCAGCAGCTGTACATCTGTGCAACAGAAGCTCTTGCAGGTTAGCTTTTGTGTTTTTGTTCACAGTTGCTTCAGCAGCGTGGTCAAGAGCAGTTGCTTCAGCAGTGTGGTCAAGGTGATATTTGGCTCGCTATCACAAATGCAGCTGGGCTGTAATTCATACATGATCAAAAGCTTCAGTCTGCCCTGTAAAGTTGCAGACTGCTTTGTTGGCAGTTGCTGCTAATAGCGGCACTTAATGCAGCAACTGTGCTTTGGCAACTGGCAGGAAAGGGTTCCTTTTGCGTTTCTTATTCTACTAGTAGCAGTTGCAGTCCAGATATTGTTGGTTGATTTGTTTTTTTATGGCAAGGATTCCTCATGAATGAATCATGATGATCTTGTCTCTGTGTTGCAGATTGACACCCTGTGCATTGATGGCCTTGCTGGACGCGCCTTTGCCACTGCTGTTAAGGAAATGCCCGATTTCTGTGATGCTCAAAAGGGGGGCTGCAGCAACCTTGACTGTTGCAGTTGCAGGAGCCAGAACATGTGCAGAACGCTGCTGTTGTGGTTGATGGGCGAAGCAGGGTGAGTGCACAACTATACTCACAGCCTTTGTGTGTATCTAACTGGGTGTGACATCAAGATCTGCACTGCCAACTGCAGGATGACTAAGGATGTGACAAAATTGAAGTGGGATTAGGATTGTGAAATTGACTTGCTGCAAAAAAACGCTTGAAGCGCCTGAGCACATGTGGTGCTGAGATGAGGTCGTCCAATAACATCCAGGTCAAGGAATAACAGCAACAAGCAATAGTGTGATCGTTTGATATGATATCACTGACTGGGCTCGTAATTATGAGTGGGCTCACGGTATATGAGTTCAGCAGTGATCTATTATGGACCAATGGGCCATCACTGCAAGCAGCTGATATTCTTACTTAGAGATATCGGGTATTGGATATCTCACTGCTGCCTGGTTGCCACTTGTTTCTGCAGGTGTTTTGATCACACAGATGCTCGGGTGTCCCTCTCAGCTTCAGACTTCAACAGCTCAGTGCTGTGTCTTTTCTCACAACTGGGGTTTGAGCCCTGGCATGAGCCTCGGGGACCACCACCAGCATCAGCCTACCGGGGGTCATTGGGACCCTCTTCAGGCAGCAGCAGCAGCAGCGATAGCAGCAGTAGCGGCAGAAGCAGCAGCATCGCCGTGAATTGCTCCAGCAGCAATGGGAACCGATCACAAAGTCCAGCTGCATTTCGTGGCATGGATTCACAGCAACAGGGTGGCTTGACTGAGGACCATCAACAGCATCAGTTGTCAGCAGCAAGTTGCTTGGGGCAGTCCTTCTGGACAGGCACAGAATCACGGATAGTTTCAAAGCAGCAGCCTGCATCGGCAAGATTACAGAAGACATTGTATCAGAATCAGATCAGAGTGGGTGATGCAGGTGTTCACTTAGATGCTGTTGTGAGTCTGCGCCGGCAGGCCGGTCTGCTGATCAAACTGCAGCAGCCTTGTGCTGTTGAGCAGTTGATTATGCATGACGGTCAGTCCATACATAATGGTATAAATACGGGGGTTGCAGTGAAAAAGTCACATGCTCAAAGCAATGTCTTGCCCTTCAATAGGCGTTGATGCTGTCACAGCTTGGTGGCTGTGTCTTGGACTTTGAAAACCTTCGTCTCATTCAGACAAGCACCATGGTGTTACCACTCCATGATAACTATGGTGATTATAATAAGACATTATGTCTATCATAGAAACCAGGTGGCTGGGTGATTGAAGAGTTTGCAAAAGATGGATTGATAGCATGATTTTCAAGTATATTCGGCCATCGAGTTTCTTAACTTGAGCCTTTGTTGTATGAAAGCTTTTGTTTTTCCTGCATTGTTGTATTCCTGCATTGTTGTATTCATGAGGAGGTGCCTCACGAGGCAGATGAAGAATGCTGCATTGTGTTCAAACACCACATCTGGTGAACAGACGGTCACCATACTGTGTACAGTATACCTGCTTTACTGTTGAGTAACAGTGCCATGCATGTGTTGGATACTGCAGCCCCGGGAGAGGGGGGAGGGCGTCATGTGTGTGTGCAGCTGCAGCTTCTCTGGAACCAGCTTGCACGGCGACTGCAAGGATAGTCCTGGTGCTGCATATATCCTTCCAGCCACGGCAATGCCACTGGCATGACCGGTCACCGTGGGGAAGCCCGGAGTTGAGCAATTCATATGCAAGCCATTTTGTGGGAACAGGGCATTGCATGTTCACGTATCTGTCAAATCTCCCAGACTTTTGCATGTAAATGATTTAATGTTTTGAATTGCTCAGTGGAACACTGTATGGCACCATGTCCTTCATTGAGAAGTTTGGTACCTGGCCCCTGACTTGCACACGTGAGAAGGTGATGTGAGACAGCTGGCAGATGCCATGACAGGCTGTGTCCTTTCTGGCCGCAAGGCCGCCCGGCTTGAAGGCTTAGGAGTTGAAGCATGGCCACTCTCACAAGGAAAAATCAGCCTGATTTTTCGCTGTGTCGGACCCACTGACTCGGATGATTGGACCAGAGAGTGACTCTGACTGGTCCAGAGTATACTATACTGGAGAGTCTTAACTACGTAGTGCGGTGATGAGCACGTGCTAAATGACAGTTTGTCATGACAAACGGTCTGTCACGACTCATCAAGCCTTCAACTGAGTCAGTGCTGGCGGCTGGTCAAGAGCCGCTTGAGCACGGTGCTGCATTGTACAGTGTTATTGTGACCCTCATGGTGTTGCCTGCCGGTGTGGCACTGTAATTTATTAATTTGGTGATCATATGGTTCAAGAAACCGTTCCTGTCACAAGAAGGGCATGCAGTCCTGAGTTTCGACTGATCAGTACTGCAGACTGAATCAGTAGTCCCCCATGAGCGACTATGTTGGCTTCTCCGGGGTGGCAATCTGGGGCCAGGTTGTATGGTAGTAGTGATTAGACCATCACTATTGATCAGTCTTTAGTACTGATTGGTTAAGACTCAGGATTGCATGCTCCTGCTGAACCCAAATAGCTTACTAAGCCATCAGTGATAACTGGGTTCAGCTTGAAGCTGAACAACTGTTGAAGAGCACCATAGGGTTAGGTCGGTAAGTTATGCTACATTGAGTCAAGAATGACATGTCACGGGTCACGGTACAGCAGTATGATGGGACTGTCATGACACTGATCAGATGGTCTGCAGTAGCCACCATGATGACTTGCACTGGTATTATTATATTATTTTCTATATATGATATATATATTATTATTATAAATTTTCTGGTATCTAGGGACCAGCAGGTTGAATGGTTCACCAGCTGCATGTTGCTTTACAGGTTACTCATACTCCTACTGCATGTCACTTACACTCAATGTAGGCCGGCGGCCTTTGGCAAGTTGCCAGATTATGATGCTGTGCAGATCATTTCCAGCACTGCTGAAGACTTGAAAGCGACCATGATACCTAGTTGCCTGTGACTGCTTCCAGTACTGTCATGGCGCGATTGTAGCGGTGGGCCACAACGTTGCTGACATGGCACAACACTACAGTAGTCATGCTGCTGCTTATATGAAACTATGTGCCAGGACCTGGCAGCCTGCCGTAAAAGTCTCTCTTTCGACAGTGGTGATTGTAATAAGCCCGCCACTGTGCCATGTGGGGTGCCATTTTTAACTGCCAAGCGCCCATGATCTGATGGTCACACCATCATACAGCAACATCTGGGACGCTGCATCTTGGTGGATACCAGAAGTTACTAACTGTTGAACAGATGCAGCCTGACTGTGGGTATAAAGTCACACAGCAGTGGGCCGCCATCGAGTGTCAGGCCGTTAATATCTAGATAGGAAGGCTGCAACATGTACCCAACAAAGTCTGCTGCTGTGTAAGACAGCAGCAGCTGATGTTATCGCAGCCCCTCAGCCTGTCGCGCTGCTGCTGCTTCATGTTCTGCTGCTGCTATCAACTGAGGGTCTGCCCCAGGCAGATGACTGAGCACTGATGCAAATAGCGAGGTAAAGAGCGCCTTCACCCCACGCCCACTTGCTGCTGACACCTGCAGACAGCAGAACAACGTGCCTGAGTGCAAACTTGGCGCACTTTGATAAGGGGTTGCAGGTCATTCCCAAAGCATCATAGGAGTTGTTCATAGGCTAAGAACAGCTCAGTGGCAGGCAGAGATCACGGTGCTACCTGGGTGTATGCAGGCTAAAAGCAAACCAGGATGTGCTGTAAACCTGTTGCTGCTGTGACTGCTGGGTTCAAAAGGACCTTTCATTAGGAAAATTTGTGATAATCAATCATCCTGAACATGAGTACTAGCCACAAGCCATCAGGCTGCGTGAGAAGTGAGGACTGTCTACTGTCAACTGACCTCAAAGTATGGGAAACTGTGTGCTGCTGCCCACGACTGGCCCTCACTTTCTGTCACCTTGCGGCCAGGCAAATCGACCTTTGTGGCAGCCACAAACACAGTCTGCACAAAACACAGCAGCAGCAACACGAAATCAAATGAGCTATGCCATTCACTGCCACAGGTACAGTAAAACACGCCGTGAAGGTCAGTGGCCTTTGAGAACCAGCAGCTGCCATCTGTATATACAAATGTGAACACATATAGGCCCGTAAACAGCAGTAAACGCGACACTGCGCAATGCAGCACCTGCAACAGCTCACCATGTTGGCAGGGGCACCATACTTCTGGCTCTCTTCCAGCCAGCTGCTGAGCGTCTCAAAGCTGGGTCGATTGGTGACATCATATACAAGTATTGCTGCTTGAGAGTCCTTGTGAAACTCGTTACGCACCTCCAAGTACTCTGCTGGTCCAGCTAGGTCCCATAAGTTCACTCGCACCTGCACTTGCAGGATTGCAACCGTTTGGTGGTAAGGCTCAACTCAAGACAGAGTGTGTCATATGTTGCCTGGCAGCACCTGTCCTGCTGTGCTGTTGCATAGAGACAGCATTGTTTGCATGGTGCTGTTCTAAGCGAAGCAAATGCTGCTGGCATCTGCAGGTTCTGCTGCAAGAGTGCTGCAACGTCAAATTCTGTTGTGCCCATCAGCTGGCATGGCCTCACCTCATGGCTGCCAAACTGGACCGGCTTGACCCCATAATCAACACCTATGGTGGGTATATATTTGCTGATGAACTTCTCTTCGCAATAACTGCACATAACCCTACAAGTTCATGGCTGCCCTTCCAGTATGCTGCGATCCTGGACATGCAACAGCTCTCACCGTTTGATGAGGCATGATTTGCCCACACCAGTGTCTCCAAGAGATATGACCTTTATACGGAGATGCCTAGGCACCTTGCGGACGCTCACTGCGGCTCTTGCTGCTCTCATTGCTGGTCAATGGCGTCAAACCTTGCTGCTTGCACGCTGAGTATATGTCCATCCCATCGAACTTCTACATGACATAAGTTAGTATATAATCCCTGAATTCTGCCACTAGTTTTAGCCCCTGAGAGCGTTGGGTTCCGCACAGACACTGTCTAAGGGCAGTCGCGACAGGGTAGTGCTGCTGATGCCAACTGCCGCATGGTAAGTATGTTAATATTGCACCTTGTTGACGGTTTGAGTGTATCGTTGCGACGCTCGTTCGTGCTGGGTGGCTACTTGTTATAGGTGCGCAGTCAGTTGAGTTGTTGCCCTGGCCCAGGGCCTGGGTACCTTGCGAAGCCGTTGGAAACTCGTGCTGCTGAAGAACCTTAGGCTGTCTGATACATGGCAGTCTTCAGCCATCAGCTGTGCTTTGCAGATTCCTAATTGGACAGCACTTGAAGACACAACCTTGGCTCTGAAGTAACCCTGTGTCAGATATGGCTCTGGCTCGTTGCTGAACAGGCTTTGTGCCATCTCTACGACAACACGTTGACCAGCGGTCAACTCATGCAGCTGTTGGCAGCCCTGGCACACCCACTCCTTCATCTTGGACTGCAGCAAGGCTAAAGCAGCCTGTGTGGAAGTGCTGGTGGCACCGCTCGCAGGTTACCATGGTGTATGTGTTGTCCTGCTTCCCACATGCAACACAGGCTGTATTGGGGTCTATGTGGCTGCCTGCAACATCATGTTGGTCTACAACAGCAGCAGCAATTCCCCGTTGCAGGGTCTGTTATTGTTTTCAGTCGATAAGCTGCATGCATGTGGATAGTGGTGAAGATGAATGGGCCAGTCGTATGCTAAGCAGTTGTGTGCACGTGTGCAGGGCAGCCCAGGTGTACCAATGCGCTGCAGCATTGAAGGCATGTGCTGCTGAGTAGATTAGGTTGGCTTGCATCTGCTCTACTGCACAGCAGCTGCTGCAACAGTGACGCAACATAGATAGAGCCATGCAACATTGGATGAGCTGGCAGTGACGTCAACGTTGTATTGCCTTTGTAATGTTTTCTTTTGTGGCAAACCGTTCTCGCATGAATGCAAAATGCTTCTTTAGCAACTGCAACACACCCCTTGACGATGACGAGTGTTTCCTGCCCACCCAGAGTTCTGTTTCCAGCCTGGCGTGTGCTGGATTTCATAAAGCGGCTGATTCAGAGTCACTGACTGAGGCTCAGCCAGCATGCTGTTGATTGTGTCATGCTTCATGTTGGGTGTTAGGTACAGCAGCATTGTGTGGTGTCATGGATTATGTGTGTGTTCACTGAACAAAGTTTGCCAAAGGGTGGTACTTTTGGATGTGGTATAATATGTAAAAGAAATTGAGCCATGCAACAAGTTGAGATGCAATGGCAAATGCACTGACATGCGTGGGGGGCGCCACCCCCCGTGTGTTGCATAGGGTAGCGTTCACCACTTGCTGCTGATTTTGCTGTATGGCCTCTGACACTGTTTGTTAGCGGCTGGTGTGTCTTGTGTTGGAGTCGGTCATCCCCACTGAGTGGGGTTTGTGTCTTGAAGGCACCTTCTCCCCAGAGGGTGGTTTAATCTTGGTGTGCCAGTGTGGCTGAGCCACCAAGTACTTCTCCCAAGGGCCTTGCGGCTGGAAAAGGTTCTTCTTCTTCTTCTTCTTCTTCTTCTTCTTCTTCTTCTTCTTCTTCTTCTTCTTCTTCTTCTTCTTCTTCTTCTTCTTCTTCTTCTTCTTCTTCTTCTTCTTCTTCTTCTTCTTCTTCTTCTTCT
>JABEVS010000290.1:0-15368 GCA_018290735.1 Coelastrella sp. MACC-549
CCCCGCGCCCCATTTCAGAAGCGGACAACAACAATCCATGCTGAGCGGTTCGACCGCCATTATGCTCACATTGACACCGTAGTTTCCAAGCAGTAGAGAGGTATTGTGCAATACATGGCAACACACAGAGTCCCTCATAGGGGAGATAGACACAATTCAACACGATCATATCAACACTCACTACCAAGAGACCAGAAATCGCCCGAGACTTCAACTGACGCCTCCACTTCTTTATCATGCAAGTTGTAAGTCTAGATTCAACTGGACTACAGCGCTTCAGCCAACAAGCATGCAAGAATGAAGCAACAATTCTGGGCTTGTGACGCATAAACAAGGATGAGTCATCACCAACAGGCCGGGCAGTCGTACTGTACTGGGCCCAACGTCCAAAAGCTGAAAACAGCTCTGCAAATGTCTGCCATAGTGCCACTACTGCCCGGGGCTGTAGTAGTGGCATTGAAATGCTACATGAAACTCTAGGTGCAGCTGCGCTACAGCGCTTCAACCGAACCTGCAAAAATAAAGCGATTACTGTGGGCTTCTGATGCATGAAGAAGCTTGCTTAAGCCTTGTGACAAAATTCATGACCAAATCATGTCCAACAGGCCAGGCAATTTTACAACACTGGTCCCACCCTCTGAGGGGCTTTCAAAAAGATGAAAATAGATCCGCATACTTTTGCTGCAGTGGGCTATGGTAGGCACATTCAAACACCGTGATACCAATGCAACTTACATAATATAACATAATATGGCATACCATCAGCCTTAGCATTTACTGCCATCACGATATAACATGATATAACATAATATGACATATCATACCATGCCGTGCCGCATGAGCTACTACCGTGATAGTATCATAGGGCCATGCCGCATTCAATACTATTATATCATGCGGTAGATACAACTGTCCCCCAGAAATCATCTGACTTAGTCAGCTTGGAGTTCAAGCAACACTTCAAAAGACACAAAACAATCAAACACGTTACATTGCATATCCAATTTGAATGATTCCTGCAAAAAATATATCAATCTCAACAATATACTGTACTGGCAGTGACTGCCAGTACAGTATATTGTTGAAATGCTACATGAAACTCTAGGTGCAGCTGCGCTACAGCGCTTCAACCCAACCTGCAAAAATAAAGCGATTACTGTGGGCTTCTGATGCATGAAGAAGCTTGCTTAAGCCTTGTGACAAAATTCATGACCAAATCATGTCCAACAGGCCAGGCAATTTTACAACGCTGGTCCCACCCTCTGAGGGGCTTTCAAAAGGATGAAAATAGATCCGCATACTTTTGCTGCAGTGGGCTATGGTAGGCACATTCAAACACCGTGATACCAATGCAACTTACATAATATAACATAATATGGCATACCATCAGCCTTAGCATTTACTGCCATCACGATATAACATGATATAACATAATATGACATATCATACCATGCCGTGCCGCATGAGCTACTACCATGATAGTATCATAGGGCCATGCCGCATTCAATACTATTATATCATGCGGTAGATACAACTGTCCCCCAGAAATCATCTGACTTAGTCAGCTTGGAGTTCAAGCAACACTTCAAAAGACACAAAACAATCAAACACGTTACATTGCATATCCAATTTGAATGATTCCTGCAAAAAATATATCAATCTCAACAATATACTGTACTGGCAGTGACTGCCGCAGTATGCCATATGAGTCATTTTATGCCATAGTAAGCAGCAGGTGCACCGCGGTGCAGGCTGCACACAGCCCCTGATTAACAGTCACTGGGACTGCAAAACAGCTGCAATTGTGTGACTGCACCAAGCTAACAACTCTTGTCTTTTTCCTAGGAAACAGGCCTGTGACAATATTGCATAACTCATGCTGAGCAGCAGGTGCAGCACTAGTGCAGTACTGCACATCACCCTAGTCGACAGCCATTACAACCGTAACATCACAAATGATTTGCAACTTGCAAATTTAATTTAATTACGTTGCCGAGCTGGCTGCTAGCTAAACGGATTGCTACACCGTAGCAATACGGTTGGTATGTGACTCACATAAGTGACATACATGTGATACTTGCAGCTGCTGCTGGTAGCACCAACAATTTGATAGTAGGGGCACACGGTTGTAAAGTTGTAAACAGTACCGTAGTGTTCGTTGAAGGCTTCAATGTTGTTCAATGCAGTACTGTGGTCTGAGGAAATGCACTACTGCGCTGTGATGAAGTCAGGATGCATCAAAACAGGCACGGTCAAACCATCCAGGCTGGCCCTCCATGCCCGGCCGCCGCTAGCAGTATCATACCATGATGATCATACCATGGCTAAGCGGCTTGAAGAATCGAAGCTCACTCAAAACGGCGCTTTTTCAGGATCTGCCAGACGCCCTGTAGCCCACAACTCAACGAGCTATTGCCGCTTGTGTCAGTTGCACCCGCATCTGTCATGGCAGCATCGTGGCATGCCCCTCCTTCCGCTGCTGCTGTTGCCGCAACAGCAGCGGCTGCAGCAGCAGGCTCATATGCCTGTATTGCCAGTTCATCCTGATCTAGGGACTTGAATAGAGCCTCAAAGTCAAGTCCCTCCCCAAGGCATTGTATCTTTATGGCTTTTTTGACCATCTCTTCACATGCCTCCAT
Source organism: Coelastrella sp. MACC-549 (assembly GCA_018290735.1). Lineage (NCBI taxonomy): Eukaryota > Viridiplantae > Chlorophyta > Chlorophyceae > Sphaeropleales > Scenedesmaceae > Coelastrella > Coelastrella sp. MACC-549. Next base: position 2,640 of record JABEVS010000290.1, read on the forward strand.
GTTGCCATGTTGCTCGTCCAGCAATTGTGTCTCCTGCAGCATGGAGGCTAGCACAGAGCTGCTGTTCAGCTTGGTTGCCTGAGCTGCCACCTGCATCACCAGTCATTGCAGCAGGCAGGGAAATGCTGTCAGCACAAGCCTCAGGCTAGGCCAGTCTTGCCAAGGCCGTGCCACTGAGTGCTACTACTACGACTACTACTACTACTACTACTACTACTACTACTACTACTACTACTACTACTACTACTACTACTACTACTACTACTACTACTACTACTTCAAGTTACCTCAAGGGTTTCCACCCGTAAGGAGCCAACTGATGGCTCATGGGGAAAACACCAAAAAGAAACTGAAACCAGATTCAATCCGATGGCCACTGCACCATGGCGTGGCCGCCAATGGTTGGCACATTTCAATGGTGGCACTGCACTGTGGAACGGTTCCCACTCATTGCCAGTTGGCAAAACATGTCACAGCAATGATTCCTATTGAGTCAGTGACCTTGGGCGATGGCGATCAGCATCATTATCATACCAGGCTACTTGTGCTGACTTGTGGCGACCAACACCAACCCGTTCGGTACCACTGGTACCAGTACCAATACCGAGTACTCAGTAGTTCCTACCAGGCAGTAACTTAGTGACTACTTGGCGTTCAGTGAGTTGCCGTGACGTGCTACTAGCTGCTAAGTTGGTATGGCGTACAGTGTACTGCCGGTACACGGTGTGCTACTAGCTGCGTGGCGGTGTAGCAATGTTGCTGTCAGCCTGCGGCAATGCATATATATGATCCCCAAGAGCGACTATGTTGGCTCCTCCGGGGCGCCCCTCTGGGGCCAGGTTGTATGGTATGGTATGTATGTATATGGGTTATTTAACAATGCCATTGTGACACAGGAGAGCTGTATCGCCCACCTCGTTCATTGCCTGCTGGAGCCCATCGGTGATCGCACACAGAAACTTGCGGCCGATCTCATCCTGACCCAACACAGAGATGAACTTCATCTGCAGCTCCTTCAGCATGTCCTCTGCAAGCTTGCTAACTTCAGAGACCTTCCCTGAGAACTCTCTGTACTGCTTTGATGTCAGCACCCTCTCTTTGAACAGGCGTCTGCGCTCAGCGAGGATTTTCCTCAGCAGGACAAGCAGCAGCTGCAATTGCCAGATTGTGAGAGGGCCCATGCTTTGAAGATTGGCTGGTGTCAAATTCGCCACCTCTTCTGGACTCCAGTCAGTGACTGCAGGGCATGTGCAGCATTGTGCAGGGCAATGTTGCAGTGTTAAGTCAGCCGCTTACTTCAGGCTGAGTAATAAAGCTGGGGCTGCTTCCATACGTAATATTTTGCTGTTAACCTGACAGCAGATCTGAAATTGGCAGTTGTGAGTAACGGAACTTGAAGTTCTTGAAGCAAATGAGTCATGACACACTGATCAGCCTGATGTTCAGGCTGAAGCACGGTGCTTCAAGTGAGTCAACCCTGGCAGGCATGGCGACAATGCAGGCACAATCTTGTAGCGTTCAATCCATCCTGAGTCAGGAAGTGAGCCTGGGGCCTACTGGGCCTGGTGATACTAGGCGGCCTAGGTTACTACTAGGTTACTGGCAGTAACTATAGGCTTGGTAGCACACTGCCAGTGTGCCATGGTGCCACGCTGGTATTTGGATAGCTCAATGTACCTGGATAGCCCAATGTTCTGCTCTGTCTGGCAGGCTGCTGCTGAACCGCCTTACCATCAATGGCGCCACCATATCCATCTCCAGTGCCCTGCTGTCCTGCATTTTTGGCAGCCTGAGGATCTGTGGCATCAATGTGAATCACCTCATCGGCCCCTTGAGCAGCCGCTGCTGCTGCAGCACTGCTGCCAGCCTGCAGATGCACATCGACACAGATAGTGCACAGATGATCAGTCACAAGTAAAAATGCCAGTGGTGGCGAATTGATTTATAAAAATTATGTGACACCTGCAAGTGCACTGCCTGGCAGGCTGAAACACTGTGGCAGATGTACAACAGTAGTCTCTGCCGATGCCTACTAGTAGTACGTCATGCAATGCCTTGCTGGCAGGTTAAATGTATACATATGCATGGGCCGAGCACCAACAGTCTGAATTTACGGCCTAAAGGCCAAAACACAGCATGCGTTGGCTTCAAATGCGAATTCAAGAGGCACCATGCTGTGTTGAACACATGTGGCGAGCTGCTCACCTCATGAGCCCAAGCAGAAGATGAATGGGGGCGCTTTCCACGTGCACACGTTTCTTGAACGCGTTTCCCATCCTTGTCCTCGCGCGCGAAAGGATTACTCGGGTTCATCAGTCTCTGCGAGGAGGAATCATGTACGTACATGTTAGGGAGGTACGTACGCTCACTAAGCACTTGACAAACCATTTCAGCATTGTGTGTTTGCATGCGCCTGCACCTAACTGCTTCACGCGTGGGCGTACGCCCACGGTTGCTCAGTCCTTCATCCACCCATGGCTGGCCAGCTGCGTGCATTGCAAAGACAAGCACTTACCAGTGGGCAGTCTGAAACTTGTGAATGGCTCTGTCACTCCGGATTGTGGAGTTGTGCAAGCAGAAGACTCTCTAGAAGTTTGATGCTGTCAACACCTCCAAATATTCAATGCAAACAGAAGGCATGTATGGTGCATCAGTCAATCAACACTGCATGCTTGCATTGCCTGACAGAAGTGCGCACCTGATCGGACTACATCGCCCTTGTGCTGTGTTAACGAGTAGCATTACAGTTCGACCGTTCGGACGGACATCGGACGCAGCTGGCAGTTTGAAATCCGAACCGGAGTCCGCAAGCTTCAGGGCAATACATGACCACTGGCAGCTGCTTTCATTGCATTGATAGTGTCAAAGTGAGTACGAGGTTACACTGTTGAACATTCCAGCGAAGCACCAAAATGCCAAATGGCCATACTATAGTATGGCCGGGCCCAGCAAGCCCGGGCTGGCAACTTTGGCTCCGTGAGGCAGCATGGCTAGAGTTAACCTGTGGCAGCAGCGCCGCTAGTGCTCCATATGCAATGCATAGCACTGCTGGCAGGTCAACTGGCGCTTCCAGGTTGAAACTGTGACTGATGTCCAGTACTCAACGCCGTTGTTATAGTGCACCAGATGAGAGATTACTGATTCAGTGAACTAGGACAAGCAGTCACCTGCAACATCGCAGCCAAAGCCGGGCAGGGATCTACAGCACACCTGGCAGTAAATGCTATGGCTGCAAAGCACTGATTATTATTATTACAGCACACCTGTGGCTCTGAGCTAGTCACTGGCAGCACCTCTGCTGCAGCAGCCACCATGTGCACGCGCAAAGTGCGCATGCATACAATATGCAAAAGCGATGGAATGACATGCAGCAAATCCTGAAACATTGGCAGAGCCAGAGGCCCGGTGTTGATTGATGCATCAATCTATACATGGACTGAAGCGTTGAATGTTGCTGCTTTCCAGACTCAAAGACACAGTAGCACAAACACAGACAGTTGCTGTCTGTTCCCCGCTTCCTTTCAGGCTCAACTGCCTTGGAGATTGGGTCAGCGGCCTCTTGCCTGGCATGAACAGACTAGCATTGATGCTGATCAGCTGAGAAAAGGATCGAACAGCCTGTTTGAACACTGAGTGGAGACTCCAGATGAGATAGTAGTTAAATGCAAAGGCCTGGTGCCTGATGGCGCTGATGGGTGCAGATCCATGAACATTCAGTGCAGCACAACACCAGGCAGCCAAGAGAGTTTCAAACATGGCGACAAACTGGATCCAGAGCAAAACATGGACACAGCTGCCACAGCTGTGTGTTCTGTGGCTGCCGAGTAGGGGTACAGCACCAAGATGCACTATGAAGTGCCACCAGGAAAACAGCAGCAGACGGCCATAGATTGACATACCGGAGTGGTTGTGTAAGAAGACACTAGACATGCACCTGATTGACTATCACACAATGGAGTCTGTCCATCTCTCCCCCCTCACCCCAAGCTCTGCTACTGAAGCAACTGAATCAACACTTATTATTCATCATATCAAGGGGTTGGCAGCACACCTTGTGAAGTACTTTACATCAAGTCTCCGTTTCATGTTGTACATCTGTCCATCCATCATAAAGTCACCGACTCACAACAAACAAACAAACCAAAAGACAGCAAGTGAGGACCAACAACAAACGACAGCAGCAGCCATTGCAGATGCACCCTAACCTTAACCAACTAACAGTCCCTGCTTGTGCAGCAGAACACCGAACAAAACTAGTGTGTGCAGCAGCCTCCAGCCCAAGCAGTCTAAGCAGGCAAAGGTGGACTTGCTGAGCAACATGTGGGCCACACCCACAGTGCGGCACTAACAGCTGATTCACTGCTTTGTGTACCTTGATTTGAACACAAATGTAGATCAGAAAGAGTCTGAAAACCAGGTGATGCTCATGTCAACCAGCATAATCACAGAGACAACCAATCACTGATGGTTTGTCTCTGTGAATATGCTGGTTGACATGAGCATCACCTGGCATTCATACCACACACGACAAATTGAAGAGAAGAAATCGCTGAACAGCTCCGGCTGCAAAGCTGAAGCAGAGGCAGATGCTGAAACAACAAGTGATGATGCACCGTTCACATGAATGGCTGCAGCTCCAGCTGAGCAGAGGCCACTGCATCTCATCACAAGCATAGAGACTGGTAACTTTGTGTGCGCACTGCACAAGGTGAAAGCCCAGGTGTCCAATTCGACTGCATAGGGCTGTTTTAGCTGCTGCTGCCGCCGTTGCTGCCGCTCAGACCTCCCGCATCGCTGACACCAATGTTGCTGCTGCTGGTGTTACACAGCATACACTGTTAACTGAATATAGCACTGGTTTAGCTGCTGCTAATGCTGCTGCTGCTGCTGCTACTGGTAAAATTACACTGATGGATTCCTGCACTGATCAGGCCCCAACCAAGCAGCTCTGTACCCTGTACCGCGACAGTTCTCACACGGCAGGTAGCCCTACAGCATCAAACAACAGCAGACACATCATCAGGCAAAAGTAGACTGAGCAGCAGCACAGCTACCAGCCTGATAGTGCGCTCAATTGACGTTGATTGGCAGCAAGAGATTGGCGCTGCCGCTGGGCGATGTGATAAACTTGCAGCACTCAACTCGAGCCTGGCTTGACAGGGTCCTTCACACACAGGAACACTTTGACTCAGAGTGCCCCCCTGGCAGCTGACACAATTTCAACATGTGGAAAAAGCCAATGTGTGGGAAAAGCTGTCGGCACATCAACAGTGCATCAGCAGCGCAGATATAACACCAAATCACTGGTCGGCTACGGAATGTGGGAGCCTTAGGTATGATACTCGTCACGGGTGCTTATCTCTTATGTGCTGGTGGTGTGAGATTATCATGTTGTGGCCTACCTTCCCCTTACAGATGGGGCAGTGACTTGCACCATTTGGGGATCTGAATAGTTGGTCACCAACCATCATGGCACCTGCACGATAGCAGCAGCAGCGGAAGCAGCAGCAGCCACAGCAGCAGCAGCAGCTTGATTTGGGGTCATTAGCACCGGGGCAGAGGATGCTCCGCAAACGCATATGTATCGCATATGTCTGTTATATGAAGCATTTCATCTGCAAATAGCTTCCTGGCCACTCAAATGCCAATAAATGGCTGCAGGACCTAGCTGCTGACCTGACCCTTGCTGTATTTCAACACTGCGATGTTTGTGACCACTGTGCTGTTGTTTCAGATTCCAAGGGTGCATTGCTTCCACAGGCAACCAGCTGAATACTATGGCCTGTATGGCCTATAGATATCTAGGAATCTCCATTGCTGTAACACACGGCCGTGTTGTTTGTGCACAAATGGTGTGTACCATACTACTGTTGCAGAGCCAACCGCCATACTGCATTTGCAGAGTTGATTGGTAAAATACTACTGCACCACACCACTGTGCTGTATGTGTACAACAGTGTGTGCCATACTGCTTTTGTGAAGACGGCTGCTACATGAGGATGCAGGATATGAGAGTGGTACTGCCCTGAAGAGCCTTCTACAACAGCAACTGCCTGTATTGCTAGGAATGCTTGGCTGCAGTGCTTGGCTGTCCCCCTCCCGCCACTTGTGTAGGCATCATCTGACATTTCCGCTAGAAATCGCTGTTGGGTCACAAGGCAGGTTTGGAGTGCAGTGATGTTCAGGTGCACTGATGCCGTCGACTGCTGCCCAATGGCTTTTGCTCGGCCGTATCAGGTTTTAATGAGACGTTGAAAGCGGGTCTTGTGCTGGAAGAAGGTGGGAGGCAACGTAAAAACATACTACTTGAAAGCAGAAAAGAAAGAAAAGAGGGAAAGAAAGAAAGAAAAAAATGTGATACCATTGACTGCAACGCACCTGTTCCATTACACCAGCGACATTCCTCCATGCCAGAGCCACCACAGCAGCTACACTCAGACCTTTGCCCTCTAGCCTGCAGTCAGCAGCGTCACCAGCAGGAGTCTTGGTTAGCAATACCTTGAGGCAACTTGTTACTACAAGAAAGAACAAGGTGAAAGGTGACAGTAGAAGCACTTGAGCTTGATGCTGCAGCATGACCAGAGCTACCTGGAATGATCACTGCTGGGCTCATCAGACTGCTGGGTGTGACATTTAGCTTGATTTGTGCTGCATATTCCATTGCTGCTGTTAAGCCTGGTCAAAGGAAAGTACTGGAAACTGCATGATTGCACGGATGATGAAATAGGCCAGTTGCTTGCTGGCAAACGCTTACCCTGCCTACTTTCCATACCAAATCCAGATGGCGGGCCATCTTGTCCCATGTTTCTGGTGATTTGAACTTTGATAGTTCGTTTGCTAGGTCCGCATCGAGCTCATCATCCGCATCAAAGCTGTTGTTGTGTGGCACCTTTGCTGCTTTGGCTACTGTTGGAAGAGGCAGGCGAACGTGTGGCTGCACCCTGCAGGATGAATAACAGAGTATGCATAAGTAGGCGTAGTTTGTAGCAGAGACGATACAACCTGCTGCACCCATGCGATAGCTCCTTCACGCATAAAAAGCAGCATGGTATGGTGGACCCTCCGATTTGTGGCAGTACTTGCGGATGACGGGGTGAGCTGTCACCAGGACCAATAACGAATCAAGCTGGATGCAATCAAGAGCATACACCTTGCACGCATGACCGCAGCGTACCGGGGTTGGTGTCTCCAACTGTGCAGGCCTGACACGCGGTCGCTCCCCTGGGCTTTGCACGTTGATACAGCCATCTGCAGCTAGATTTGAAGACCTATATGTAGCGTACTCTTGACCTAAGATATTTGATGTGATTTGAGGCTGAGCAGGAAGAGAGTTGAAACTCCTTTGATGCAAGTCAAAACAGTCAGCGAAACTAGCAACTGCCGCACTCTGCGACAAGGTATGCAGGTAATGGTGCCTTCGAAACAATTGAACATGCCAAGCGGGCAAGGTCCTTGTGGGACGGAAGGCCAGCGGGCACTGAACCAAGGGACTCGCGGACCGAACTACTTACAACTGGATACTACGTTCTTATCCATACAAACCCTCTTGACATGGTCCCAGGATGAGTTGGCCACTGTGCGTTGCTGGTTGGGGTCATACAGTGACTGGCCTTTGAAGGATATGCAAAGTCAAGGGTGTGGAGCAGGCATGAACATTATACTAATAGACAAGCACAAAGAGCAGTATAGCGGTGCCCTGGCAATGTAGCTGTCAATAACAGCCTCAGCTGCTCGGGTCACTTGTGCATGCTAGCATGTTGTGCCCTGAAATTGGTTGTAAGGCGGCAACAAGGCGTGCAAATGGGATTGAGCACGCTTGCGCCAAAAGAGCGCCGGGTGGCTATCTTATTGAGACAATCTATCCTCCTTTGATGCGATCCAACAACTCAGGAGCGCAGGTGGGTGCCACCGCCGGCGGGTGCTTTGCAGTACCACTTGCACTGTACTGTAAGCGGCATTACTGATTACTTCAAGGGATACATTCACAATACCCACATGCACGTTTGTACAATCAGCTTGTGGAGGTGGCACTGCCACATCCCTAATGGAATCTGTGGGATGCTTTATGCTGCATAATATGCAAGTTGTATCAGAGGTTTTGAGCATTAGGGAACTCAGCCTGTAAGCTTTTGCTGTACAGATCCACATGCGTGCACATGACTCATACAGAATCACAAATACACTCTCATCATATATACGATATTTGGAATACACAACACTTGTGATTGCATTAACCATTCATCGGATATTGATGCTGCTGACCCCAAGGAACGCTCACAACATGCACTGATGTCCTCAGTGAGGTTGCCAGCAACTCCTGTTTTGTGCATTGTTCAGTGCAAGTGCAGAGGCTCAGCAAACCATATGCATAATACCAAATTAAAAACGCTGTACTGCCCTCCCTCAATAGTTGAGGCCCGCGTAGTGCGCGGGTGTTGCCTCAAAGACGCCAAGCGTAGATCATTTATCAAGTCAAAATTAAAGGTTTTTTGACAGGCTGACAACGGTGCTGACACAAATGCCAGTTGCAGAAGTCAGCCCTGCCTTAGTGAAACCTCAATTGGACACTGACAGCTCCAGCCTTGTTACTTATATTTGTTTTTTTGTTGGAGTTCTGATGGGACAGAAACACACTCAGTTGAAGCTGCTGCAATCGACAATGCATGACACCACCACCACATGCAATGGTGTCATACTTTGCTTGGCAAGGCATCATGCAGCAGTTACTGCTGGCAGGCTGCCATCGCCCTGCTCAGTGATTAAGCAGCCTGAGAGTCACTCAGCTTAGTTGCAACCAAGCTCAATAACTTGATCAGCTTCTGATAGAACCACCAGCAGTGTTCACAGATGCATTGAATTCATATTTGACAGCTTGACAGCTTGACAATGTATGGCTACACAATCAGGCTGTAAGCTCAAAAACAGCTCAAACTCAACTTCCCCATCAGCCATAGCAACCCTGCCATTGGACCCTACCGTTGTGATGAACACAAGCTGCAGTCGCTACTGCAGCGACTGTGGCAGTAGCACACATCACATTGTACAGAACGTGATGTGCCCACTGAGTTATCACTAGGGCCTTTGTTGGCATTCACCATAGAGGCCATACTGTGGCCGGCAGCTGTCACCAATGCCTTCACATCAGCCGTTGTAAGAGCATTGGCAGCACCGCACATGTCAGCACAACTGCACTTGGTGCAGCGCCTATGCTGGCCCCAGAACGCACATTATTCACACTGCTGTTAGCAGTCTGAGCTGCTTGCATTGTGCTGCCATCACTGCTGGCAGTGAGCAGGCTGATACTGCTGTTGCCACTGCTGCCAGATGTTGTTGTGTCCACGGGGGTGTTAGCTGCAGGGACCGCTCCATCAGATGTCGTGCCAGCATGTGTTGCATCTGTGGTAGGGGGCTGATCAAACTGATAGATCTGCATTGCCCAGGATCCTCCACATGCCTGTGAGGTGTTGCCAGGGCAGGGCAGGTCGCAAGTTGCACCTGGGCCTATCTGTTGCGCTCTGAGAAGGTCATCGGCTGCAAGCACAAGAACCAGAGCACCGACGCGTCACGCACGTTGCACCATGATGGTGCATACAGCAGTGCGGGACTGAGGGGCTGACACAGCCCCTGAGTGGCAGAACATCTATCAATGATAAACGTTTGGTGCGTTTTGTGGAGTAGTTGACAACAGCTGTATTAGCACATTATGCCATGCTGCCATGAACACTGTTGATGTTTATCATAAGCATCATTTTTTATTAATGGCTGGGGGAAGGGGGTTGCAGCTATTCATGGGCTACAGACATTATTAATGTATGATACATCCCCATGGGTGCATGGGCTTCTTCATTCCCGGAATTCCCGGATTCCGGGAAATTCAGGCTAATGACTGCTGTTAATAACACCAGGATGCTTGTCCCCATCAGTATCAACATGCCCTCCGAGGGCAGGCTGCCCAGGTGGCACTTGCCAGCAGGGAGTGCATATTGAAAAGTCTTTACCGGTGTGCATATTCAACATGTCAGGCTAATATTGGCTGCACAAGCAAAGCTGGTTGCCGCGCATGGGTACAAGGGACTGCCAACCACAGCTGCAGGGAGGCCAGATATCAAGATGCAATCCTGCAGCAGCTGCCAGCTTGGAGTCAGACCAGCATCATGTTCTGAAGAACAACATTTGAGCAGGCAGGGAGTTTACTTACATCCCCAACACTCTGATCCATACTGTAACCCAAAGATTGGCCAGTGTTCACTGTAGGCAATGTGGGCGCACAGTTCAGCACTCATGGCAGTGGGGCTGATCCACAGCAGGTTATGCATGACCCTGAAGTCCCCACCAGCGTCCCTGCAGGTAAAGAGGAATATCATATTGCTAGGTTAAGCATGTACCCTGATACAATATATCTATGATAGCTATACCATATGATACCGTCGCTGTCATCACGATACTGCACTTATATCTGAACCTTCTTTAACAGTTGCTGTCTGAAGGGCATGCATACCGCATGCAGCATTCAATCGCCTGCCAGGCGGCGCCTGGCACTGCCGCGGCGATTGAATTGCAGCAAACAGTCTGTGACCGTCACTGTGACAGCCCGTGAGCGGCTCACGGCCCGTGAGCAGCTTGGAGCTGCCGGCCCTGCTGAAGGCTTTGGCAATCACTGATTACTGGCAGCTAATGCTCCGTGCATGCCCAGGTGGCATGCCATGCCGGAGGTACTTGCGAGGCTCATTCAGTGAGGGCCTGGTTTGCTACTCAGGGCATTTCAGTGATGTCTGCTCTTCAGGCTAGACACCTGGCTAGCCCCCCAGTGGGAGCATGTGCATTTTATATGATGCGTCCAACACAGTTTAGAACCATTCTGAACTCAGTGAGCAGTGACGTCTCGCAGGGTACAGTAGTATGGGGTGAGCCTCAGTGAGCCAATATGGGCCCGGCCGCGGCGGGGATAGTATCAGTGTGTACTGGTTGATGAAGTGAACCTGACACACTTTGTCAGGTTGGCATGATGCCACATAAGGCATGGCATGATATATTTTATCATAAGAGTTCTAATTTGGCTCTCAACTTGACTTGTGTGGCACACACCTGTAGCAGCCCACATCACTGTAGCTTGCCTCTGACACCGTGATCTTCCATTGTGTTGGATCAGTTGTATACAGGTCCACCGCATAATTGCCTCCACAAGTTGAGCTCCAGTCACCCCCACATGTCATGTTGCAGGCTCCGGAAGGGCCAAAGCGAGTCAGATTTGCCAGGGTGCCATGTTCAGGATCTGTGGGTGAGCAGACATCTTGTTGCTGAGCGGTACTATACTATAAAACCCAGATGGCATGATGCCGCATGCCACTGGCTTATGATCAAGGCCACAGGCTGCACTAAGCATAGCCACTTGGTCTGCATGTTGATGTTGAATCATTAAACTGGGTTGGTGTCCTTGCTAAGGATACTTTTCACAGTTGACACATCAGCCAAAGCTGACAGTCACTATCAGGCCTGGCACCATAGTCAAGATGGCATGCCTTGTCTGCTGTGACACACTGCCAGACGGTTCTTACATCATGTAATGTGATGTAATACATCATGTGCTGGCAGCAGGAATACTGTTGGACATCGAATGTGTGTGAAGGCACTAACTCAGTGTCCGACATTGTTTCATATACGGTATGTGATATACAGCTTACTCTATTTATATTCCTGCTGAGAGACAGCGAATGCACTAACAGAACTACAGTTTACATTTCGAATAGGCAGTAGGCAGGCCCTCAATGTAGAGGCCTCTAGGGCCCTTCACCACTGCCAGTGGTTGAGGATGGGAGCACGGCCGTTTTGAACCTTTCAAAAAGGCTACTGCTAAATGGTCACAAGCTGTGTATTCTGTGTGGCCACAGCAATTATTACAACACATGTCGACACGGTAAGACGTATTATCATGACAGTATTCGAAATACGTACCCAGCCAACATTGTCTGCCATACTCCAGGCCGTAAGCTGTGACGAAACGTGTCTTGGCCACTTTGCTGCATAGGCTGGGGCTCATATCAAAGCCAGACATTGCCAAGAAAGGAAGTGCGCGTGCTCCGCTTACATAATTAGAGTAACATCCTATATATGTGTCTGCCAACGCGAACGAGATTGTGGAAGCAAGTACCAGGAGGGTAAGCAGCAACCCGCCTTTCGGCGCCATTCGCGTTCTGCGAGCTGGCATAGAACCAAGGCTCATGCTAAATAGTTTTGTATGAATTTACTTGGCTTTACTGCATATATCAAACAAGTCAATACTGCACAGGCTGCCAATATTGTACTGCACAGTTGTCAATGCCTCTAGAATCTTACACTCAGAAAGCGCCTTTATAGACACGTGCGTCTGCAACATTCACACTTTATGGCCACATAAGGTCAATTCGTAGTTATACAGCGCTGCATAGAACACAACTTTGTTACTTAGCACATATACGTGAACGCGGGTCTACGGTGTACTTCAGCTAAGTGCATACAAAAGTAGTTTTCAAGATTTTGAACACATATCAGCACAATATATTGCCCCTTGGGTATCTATGTACTCGTACTGGCAGCGCCTTGCGGGGGGGGGGGGGGGGGCGCCGGGGGCGCCGGCCGGCGGGGGGGCGAGCCCCCCAAACAGCATTTCAAATGGGTCAAACGGGGGGAAAGGGCATCTTTTTTCTAGAAACCTCAACATTTTAGCTATCTTTTTGGGGGGGACAAAAAGCG